>BHFT01003779.1:0-39244 GCA_004320025.1 Laticauda laticaudata | reverse complement strand
AACCAATTGAAATATTGTGCCTAGCAGGCTTATTTAGGATTTCCGTGGGGTCTTTAAAGCTTCCAAATTCTTGTCGTCTGTCTATACTTCAAATGGGTGTTTAGACCCCTTTAGGAAGTCAAGTTAGCAATGCCCATCAAACTGCATAAAACTTTCTTCTCTCACACTACCCATCTCCATTCTGTGCCAGTTTGCTTTTTTGGAGGTATAGGCACAGGGTTGAAGGATTCCCTGGGTTTTTTTGTGCAGCAATAAGCCCCTATGGCCATGTCACTAGCGTATGCTTCAATTACAAAAGGGCCATCAGGATTCAGGTGTCTTAGCACAAGTTCTGCTGTGAACAGCCGCTTCAGTTTCTTGCATGCTGCTCGATACTCCAGTGGCTTGGGCTTTCTCTCCCCTTTTGTTTTAGTAAGCTTGTGATGGGTAGGGTGATTTGTGCAAAGGAAGGAATAAACGACTGCTAAAAGTTTGTGAACCCCAGGAAACTTTGAAGCTGCTTCCTTATGCTGGGGTGTGGGATAGGCATTCTTAGAACTGCTTTAACTTTTTTCTGGGTTCATCACCATCCCCTCATCCAGTACCCCAGGTATTCAATTTTTTTATGATGGAACTCATGCTTACAGAGGTTCACATACAGCTCTGCTGCCCTCAATTTCTTAAAAACTGCTTGCACTAGCTTAATATGTTCATTCCTTGTCTCGTGTAAATCAGAATGTCAGTCAGATTACATCAGCACCCCTTTGTTCATGGGTGAACACCCCTGTGTTCATACATGAACACCCCTGTGTTCATACATGAACACCCCTGTGTTCATACAGGACTTTGTTTATTAAATGCAAGTATGCAGCCAGGGCCCCTTGTAACCCAAAGGGAAGCATCCTGTTCATTCATTGGGTTCAAAAAGGTCCTTGACATCTGATAAATTGTGGGATGTCCACGGTGTGGCCACAGATGGCTGGTAAGGCCTATACAGGCACAGAATGTTCTGCCACATGTCAGATAGATATTGTGGGCAACATTGTTGCAGCATTTGCAGCTCTGGCTTTGCAGAGTGCTCACTTCTCTTGCGCTGTGGTGGTTCTTCTGTCTTCAAATGTCTGGCAGCCTTGGTGGATCAACGTGCGCCATGTCAATCAATCTTGTACCAGGGTTTTCCAGGAGGTGATGTCGATGTCAGGGACTTGAAGGAGGCTTTCAGTGTGTCTTTGTATCACTTCCTTTGTCCTGTGTGATTGCTTTCCTTGAGACAGCTCACCATAGAAAAGTTGTTTAGGAATGCAATAATCTGGCATCCTTGCAACATGGCCTGCCCAGCATGTCTGGGCTTTCATCAGCATCGTGTGAACTGCTGGCAGGCCTGCTCTGGAAAGGACTTCTGTGTCTGGCACCTTGTCCTGCCACCAGATCCTCAGAAGTCTGCTGAGGTAGGTCATGTGGAAGTGGTTCAATTGCCAAGCATGCCTCCTGTATACAGTCCAAGTCTCACTGGCATACATCAGGATAGTTAGCACTATTGTTTGGTACACTTTGAGCTTTGTAGCAAAGCCACAGTGGTCCCACATGTTGGTCAGTACTCTGCCATATGCAGAGCTTGCTTTGGTGATTCTGCAGTTGACCTCAGTGTCAATTGTCACTTTGTGGGCGAGGGTGCTGCCAAGATATGTAAATTGGTTCACTGCTTGTAGCTTTTGTCCCTTCATTGTGATGGTGGGCTCTTGGTGTTGAACTTTTGGTGGTGGCTGGTGCATCACTTTGGTCTTCTTTGTGTTAATGAGGAGGCCGAATTTGTCTCATGCTGCTGCAAATTTGTCCACACTGGCTTGCATTTCCTGCTCTGATCCAGCATTTAGGGCACAGTGTCAGCAAAAAGGATGCTTCTCTTGCTGAGAAGCATCCAAGGGGGCAGTTGAAGGCTGTTTTCCATTCATCCCCTTCCTTAATTCTGACAAAAGAAATTTGTTTGATGCAAATCCAACTTTGTAAAAGAATTTCCCTTGGTTAGTTAGGTTAACATGTCCTTCATGAATGGCAAAGGGTACACATTTTCCACATAGATCGCATTAAGCCTGCAATAATCTATGAACATATGGAGTGTAAGCAAAGCCAGATTTGAATCTTCCCACATAAACCTGGTGATTTCCCCTTCTTCCAGGCCCTCCTCCCTTGGTCATCCTATAAGTGCCCAATAATATTCAAACTAGGTGTTTTTGTAACATTTCTAAAGTTTGACGCCTCTTTCATGGATGTTTGCATTGCATTCCCATCCCATACTTGTGTGCTTGGATCTTTCAACCATTGTCTCTGGTTGGATCTCTGGGTCCTGTCTTCATCCCTCCCTATATCCTTCCATTCACCCCTCCTCCTTCTTTATGGCAGGATGCCATCAAAGTAAAACAGGGCTGAAGCGATGTGAATAAAGATCTGACAATGTTGCTGTTAGAACACATTATGTAAGGACTTAATTTTGCTTTGTTTAAATGACTCGGACGAGGGGTTAGAAAATATGATTATGAAATTTGCAGATATGTCTCTATCCATGCCGTGTATTTGCTGAGAAGATTGGTCAAATCCCTTTTGTATTCCAGGAGCCATAGATTTGATGCAGGCAGTGATAAAAGAGAATGGAAGAGTAGGATGGGCTAATGGACCAGATTGTGGTCTGTACCATAAGTATCATAGAATCATGGGGTTGGAAGCAAGTGTGCAAATTATCATTATCTGATCTGGAGTTAAGATTTTCATTAACCATGCTTTACAGTTTGAAGATTTGGTAGAAAAAAGAAAAATGAGCTATTTTACCTTTCTTATACATAGCACTTCAGTGTTTAGGTTTTGAAAAAGTCCTGTACAAAGTTAGACCTGACAGGTTTCATTAACAAATCTAAATGATGTGGTTTCACTACATTCTGCAAAATATGGCATGCAGATAATGTCCCAAGGGAGTGCAAATACGTGTGTGTGTGTGTGTGTGTGTGTGTGTTGGCCAAAATCAATAGGATATTTTTCTTCTGCATACAAGCACACAGTGATTTTATGGAGACTTTTCTTTATAAGCAGGAATCAGCAATGCTTGGATGCCATTTCCCCCACTCATTCCAATCCACTTCCCCCCTTCCCCAATTCTTTGTCAAGCTGCTAGCAAAGTGGAATATATGTGAAAATTTGAGTCAGTCTTGACATGCTGACCCTCCCCCCTTGAAGAAGGGTAGACCTGAAACAATAAACATACATACACATTATTACTTACCACCTAATTACTGCCACACTCCTTATTTGGGACATTGAGGGTATCTAATATGAAATCTCTTACCAGATTTCATGCTCCAGATGTTCTACCATCTGGAGCACCCACACAGCGTCTGACAACAGGTAGCCTTTCAACAGTACTAGGCATGTAATTTTCCCTTGTGATATCTGAGTTGAGAATTCTTTTGATCTCATACTGCTCCTCTCCCTTAACTAGGATGGTAGGAGATGGCTCTTTTACTGGCCTCAAGCCAGATCCCTGAGTGGGTTTTAAAAGACTGCAATAAAATACCGGACGAACTTACCATCGGCTTCTTAGTAACTTCAGCTCCGCTGTTACTGGACTCATGATCCAGACGATTTGGAAAGGCCCGAGGTATTTGAGACCTAACTTTTTACAAGGCTGTCTCAGGTTTAGATATTTGATGGATAAGTGCACTTTATCTCCCACTCTAAATTCCCTTTGGGAGGGCCTCTGTCCAATCTGCTTGCCTTTTTTGGCTTTCCCTAGTTTTATTTAGTGCTTGGTCACATCTCTTACTAAGGCCCTTCTTCCCTGATTGCTCTGTTTGACCAGGCGACCAGCTCTTGGAAGAGTCCTTGTTGCACCAAACGTAGTGTGTAATTTTGTGATACAATCTCCTCCCTCACCCCACTGCTGAAATCATCTAAGATTTGCCTATAGTTTGTGGCAAGTTGGGGTCAAACTAAACCAGGTGTGGGCACGGCCAGCGCATGACGCATCCAGACTGCAGGCCATGAATTTTGACAGCCCTGCTTTTGGAATACACTCCTGTTCTAATAGAGGGAGCTAACTTATTTGCTTTTAAAAATTTGCCTTTAAGAGATACCTTTTAAAGTCAGCTTTCAATTGTTTTTAATGTTGCTTTGAATTATTTTAATTAGAATGTGTTACTCTAATTAACTGAGATTCAGTAGCCAGCAAATTAGCAACTAAATAAAAAAACAGAAAGTGGCTTTTGGTAGAGATGTTACCAGGTCCTGAGAGAGCACCTTTACTTCTTAAAATCTTTTGCAACTTGTCTATCAGAGGCCTTTCCCCATCATCCCTAACGAAGTTTTGTGAATCAAGCACTGGAGAAATTTGCAAACACTTCAGCTAGCCTCTCAGAGTGGAAAGCTTGTGCTAGTGGGTCTCCTTTAGAAATCATTTGTTGAGTGAAAGAAAATGGAACCCAGGAAGAGGGTTATTGAAACTGTGACAAGATGGTGGAAGTACATGCTATTTTCTTTCATTTGACAAACATTGGAATATCACCAGTTTGCTTGTTCTTTTGGTTTAAAAAAAACCTTGCTAGAGTATATTTCTTTAAAGGAATATACTGCTAGCAAGGTTTATTTCCCATGTGAACTCTAACAACACGTTATGTTCAAAGGAAACACCAGCTGAGCATTTAGCTAGAGCCTCACTTAATGTTTTTCTCTTTGATTTGTCTGCTGCAATTTTTCTGACATGTGGATGCTGTGTGGATGCTATCTTTGCAGGATCATCTGCATCCTTCCTTTCTCCAGGTGAAGATCAAAGTAGACTATATGGGAAGTTTCTGAAATATCACCTGCTCACTAGGCAAGGTGGTCAATTCAAGAGATAGCATAGTGCCAGAAATGTATGAGGCAAATAATACTGTAAAGAAAAGAGCCCAAAATGATTTGGGGTTTTCATATGGCCTGTTATCTTAAGTAATTTTTCATCACAGCAAGAAACAATCCATTTTGATTTTTAAAGAACAATAATGGCACAGTGCCTGTGGAAAATGAAAGGGAGCTCAGCATAGCATAGGGATGATTTGCAAAGCTAGACAGACTCCACAAAGCTTTTCAGAATACACTTCAATTTTTCCAGTGCTTAAAGAGGAACAAGTATGTGATAGTTTTTGAAGTGCATATTTTACAATAGACACTGGCTGAGCACATTATAATTTGCTACCAGAAGTTCCAAAGTACTAGTACTTTCAATAATGAGGCGAGAAACCCTAATATGAGAAGATTTCTGTATTGTGTTAAATGAAAAGAAAAAAATGTGCTAATTTGTAAGTACTGTTGTGGTGGGAGCCTTGGAGGCGTTTGAAGCACCTAAGTGAATTATGAAGGATTAAGGAAAAATGACATTTGCTACTAGCAGAAAAGTCAATTATAAAATTTCCACTTTTATAAACTTCCTGATGCAAGATGGACATTAATAGAACAGTCAGTTTCACTTTGTATTAGAGAATTTTGTATTTGTTTGAGAAAAAAGGCATATTCAGTGTTCTTAATGGGCATTTAAACAATGAGCCCACTCAGGAGTCTGTGAAGGGAATGCTCAAGTCTGCGATTCATTGGGCTTTGAGATGCTCAACTGAAGTCTTGAGTGGCTCACAAAGGACGACTGTTGGGAAAGAGGACAAGACTGTGTCCTGCTTATTGATGCAGGGCTTCTCTGTCTTGTTCAAGAGAGTTTACATTAAAAATAAAATAAAAAGCCAAGATGGAATTTATCTGCATACAGAACTCAAAAGCTGCTTTGAAAAGCTGTGAGCTATAATGTATCCTTATTCTTAACCTTGATCCAAGGAACAAAAGCAATGGGACATGCATTAAAACTTCATTCCTCTACTGTAATAAGGCAACCACTCTTATACAAGTAGACCAGACACAAATTTCACACAGTCACAAAACAACTACAGTTGCAAATGCAATACTCATACTTCTCCATCCAGTCAGGTAAGTACAGAGTATCCCAGAGCAAGGATATATCTGCTTGGCCTATTACTAGCAGAGGTCATCCAGCAGTTCCTAAGGCCATGAACAAATGACATTTTCTTAACCCCCCCCCCCATTGCAAATGCACCACACCCATATTTTTCAGTTTGAATTCAAAACTGTTTTTCAACCAGAATAGTCCTTAAACAGATCAGAGCAGATGCCCCCTAGTATTTCAGAACATAGAATAATAGGGTTGGAAGAGATCTTAAGTGGTCTTCTAGTCCAACCCTGAGACTCTACATATTCCAAAGGTCTCTCCAGTCTCTTCTTGAAAACCTCCATCAACGAAGCACCCACAACTTTTCGAGTTAAGTCATGCTACTGATTGTTCTGTCAAGAACTTTCTCCTTAGTTTTAGGTTGGATCTCTCTTTAATGCTCTTCTACCCATTACTTGTCCAGCCCTCAGGCTCTTTGAAGAATAGGTCAACTCTCCCTTCTCTATGACAAGTGTTGGAAGATTGGCAACATATCAGTCCTAGTCCTTTTCTTTGTTGTACTAGACATGCCTTTCTGAAATTGTTCATCAAATGTTTTAGCCTCCAGATCCCTTATCATCTTTGGTCTTCTCTGCAGTTTTTATAGTATTAACATCTTTTTTGTATTTTGGTGACCAAATTGGATGCAGTGTTCCAAGCGTGGCTTCATCGGTAAAGTATAAAGCAGTACTATCGCTTCATGTAATCTTGAAACAATCTGTTGATGCAACCCACATTAGCTTTTTGGCAGCTGCAACACACTGCTGGGTCATACTTAAGTAGTAGTCTATTAGGACACCTAGATTCCTCTCACAATTGCTACTGTTGACCCAGGTACTATCTATTCTATTGCATTTGGGGTTTTTTGCCTATGTGTAGGACCTCACTTTTGTCACCACTAAATTGCATTTTGTTGGATAGAGCCTTGTGTTCGTCTGTCAAGGTCCTTCTGAATCTTGAGTGTATTGTCTAAAGAATTAGTCCCCCTTCTGCCCCCTCATCTAAATTATTTATGAAGATATTGAAGAGTACTGAACCTTGAATACCCCATTGCATGCTTTGCTCAATGTAGATGTAGTTCCATTGAGAATTACTTAATGAGTGTAGTTGGTCAACCAGTTGTGAATCCATTTGGTGGTGGTCTATCGCACATTATTCTATATTGCCAAGCGGCTGTGGTCTACTTTATCAATTGTCTTACTGAAGTGTAAGTAAACTATTTCAGTGTCATTTCCCTTATCCACAATGTGCTGCTTGATTATTTTTTCCAGGATCTTCCCAGATATTGATATCAAGCTGATTGGTCTGAAGTTTCTTGGGTGTACTTTTCCCCCTTTTTGAAGATGGGAACTGCATTGGCTCTTTTCTGGTCCTCTGATAATTCCCCAGTGCTCCAGGATCTTTGAGTGATATCGTTCTGCAGTTTCAAGTTCACATCTGCCATCTCGTTTAGAACCCTAAAATGTAAATTATCTGGTCCTGATGATTTATTTATTCTGTGATTATGTATGTATGTATGTATGTATGTATGTATGTATGTATGTATGTATTCATTCTTCATTCTGATTTAATTCCAGCTACAGGTTTGATTGGCTACAGTTCTCTCTCCTCTCCCACCATGCCCAAGGCGTGCTTTGTACAGGCATTTAACAAAGAGGAATATTAAGAGTTCAAATATCATTGTTTTTAGTAAATATATGAACTGATTTCAATGGATGTTGAATATACTTAGAAAATCAGGTCAGCTTTTTTTACACATGCACAGACAGACTTACACCAAATTTAAAACAGAAGAAACAGTAAAATGAATTTGATTCTGCAATTATGAAAATAATTATATATTATCATCAATAATTTTAGCCTGGCTGCAATCCTCACTATAATTTCTGTGTACAAAATATATTTTGGATATTGGAATTTGTATTTAGACATGAAGTAATTTATTCTGGGTTTATTCTTGGAGCACATAATTTTTGATATGCAGATTAGAAGCCATATTGATCATTTTAAAATCTGGCTTATAATACAATTTCAGGGTTTTATGATTTTCTCATCCTGATGCTGATTCCCTTGAAAGACATAATGCCAAATTTGCTGTCTTAAATCTAAATTTTCTTTCTATTATTTGGGAACAACCAGCCACTAAAATTGGGACTACCTTGAGTGGATGTTTAGATGTCAGTTTGTATAAAGGTGAAAAAAAATTAAACAATGCAATCAGAGTGCTGCAGTTTTAACCTTAGAATGGTATAGGGGGTTGGACTAGAAGACGTCCAAATCCCTTTCAACTCTGTTATTTTGTATTCTTGACTTCAATGCAAATCACACATCATTTTGTATTGGAACTCTTTCATTTGAATATATGATACTTGTTTTTCATACATAAAACAATTCTATATATGAAAATGTGTTACATATAAATGACAACTACTAACATAAACTGCTGCTACACATTTTTTTTATAAAGATAAAAATGAATACATGAATAACAGATAGAAAACGAATAAAGGAAATGTAAGTAAATTCATGCATATTAAAATAATTAAAGGTTTTCCCTCTCCAGTCGTGTCTGACTTTAGGGAATGGTGCTCAACTCCATTTCTTAGCCAAGGGATCCAATGTTTTCCAAGGACATTTCCTTGGTCAGGTGGCCAGCATGACTATATGCTGAGGTGCACAGAATGCTGTTACCTTCCCACTGAAGTGTTACCTACTTACCTACTTGTATTTGCATGTTTTCAAACTGCTAGGTGGGCTAAGGCAAGTAAGGGGAGCTCACCCATGGCGCAGCTGTCAAACCCAAGCTTTCCAGATGACAAGGTCAACATTTTAAACCACTGAGTCATCATACCCCTTATTAAAAATAGCTTTATCTTTTAGAATTCCTACAGAAAAATAATTAGACTTCATTTCCCCCCTAAAATTCCCTTTCACTAAATGTTTCTCAAAGGTAGCAAAGAGCAAAGCTTGATATGAGCCCCACAGGAATCCTGTGATGATTCTGTTGATCACATTTGTCAAAAGGATTTGGGTCCAAAGCGCATAAACAGTGTTTAGCCCAGTTCATTTTAAACTGTTTGTTCAGTGTGAAGTACTTTCCAAAATACTATACTATGTGTATGAAATTAGACAGAAAAGTACTTATCCAAAAATTTTTATATATATATTTGACATAGAAAAATAATTTGCATTAGCTCCCTGTTGAGGTAATACCCTTTAATTTGAAGGTTGTTAAAGGTTCAAGGATCAAATTATAAAACAAGGACAAAAATGGACACACCTGCCAAGTACCACATGGTACAAAGGAATGTGAAATAGTTTGATTTGTCATGACTCTCATGCAAGGTTGCAAATAATATGTCTCAATCCAATGAACTCTGGAAAACTGTATCTAACTGTCAGTTGCTTTAAACAATCTGGACCAAAACAAAGACTTCCTTTTCCATTTAAAGAGTACAGAGTCCAATCTGTCTGTGATGACCCGTAGTCTCTCAAAATAACCCAAAACCCAAAACATATGTTAAAGTCCGGTAAAGCCTTCAACTTAACTTCACTGTTTTATTAGGCACAGTTTAAAGTCACAAAAGTAAATAATGAGACAAACAGAAAACCAAAACAAACCGCATTGATGAGAGTTCTGAAGCAAGCCGAGATAACTAATTATAAACTCTAGGAAAATAACTGAGAAAAGTCCATGGGAAGAACGCCAACAAAGATAAGCCTCTTTCAAGGTGAACACTAATTGACTTCAGCAATTCCAACAGCGCAGTTGCAAACTTATATACATAGCTCCCAGCTGCAAGCCATGAGGAGGATCATGGTAATCTCCTCTTGAGTAGACCTCGCGTTTCCCTGATCCTCTCCTCCCTGCGTGACCTAGGATGGATAGGGAATGGGCCTGGATCCTCCTCTGACTGCTCAGCCGGCCTCTGCCCTTCCCCAGCCTCCTCCACCACCTCTGGAGCCACACTCCCACTCCCTGTTGGCTGTTCCTCCTCTTCCTCAGAGTCAGGCTCCATCAGGGCATGACACTGTCTTTAGCTATTCATAGCATAATTATTAATAAATGTAAATTGAACTAATGCTTCACCACATTTACTAAACCTGACTAGGATGGTTGGATTTAACATAATAAAATTTCTGCAACTACTTAGCCAATAAAAGTAAAAGAATCAGAGCCATATCCACATTAATGAAGTAAACCTGAAGCTTGCCCAGAATTTAGGATTTTTATCTGGTTTTAAAATCAATTTTATACAAGCCTCATAAAATGAAAGAGGCTGTTTACAAGCCTTTTAAAAGATTCATTATAAACTTCCAATAGTACAGAGTCCAGGAAATCTGCAAACACTTCATACCATTCTAGGACCAGGGGATTAATCAATTTGCATAAACTGTTAGAATCAAATAACATCAATATTATTCTATAATAAAAATTGAATATCTATGATTCAAGAATTGGCTTTATATTATTCCCCCTTATATAACTGATGATTTTTAAAAAGTTAATTACTAATGATTAATAATTAGTAATTAATAATACAGCATACTAAAAAGCAGAGACATCATCCTGCCAACAAAAGTGCGCATATTCAAGGCTATGGTTTTCCCAATTGCAATGTATGGCTGTGAAAGTTGGACCATAAGAAAGGCTGAGCGCCAAAGAATTGAGGCCTTTGAACTATGGTGCTGGAGAAGACTCCTGCAAGTCAGTGGTATGATTCAAAAAGTTTTACCACCAGTTTGATGGGCGTGGCTTGGTGGGTGCGCTTTGTGTGCATGCACACACCTTGCGTGCATGTGCACGCCAAACACACTTTGCATAAGCGCAGAGGCCTTCCAACTCACCTTCAAGCCTGCACTCTGTCGCTTCAGCAGCTGCCATGCAGCACTCTGCTGCGCTACGCAAAATAGCTGCACTTCAAAACAGAGGATAAAGGTGAATACAGGAGCCTGGGCAGGTGGGTGGGCGGGCCCAACAGCAGAGTGGCAGAAAAAACTGGTTCGGTCTCCGCTACTCATTGCAGTTACCGGCTTGGCAGAACCGGGCAGAACTGGTAGAATACCACCACTGCTGTGAGTTCCTTAGACTGCAAGGTGATCAAACGGGTCAGTCCTCGAGGAGATCAATCCTGACTGCTTTTAGAAGGCCAGATCCTGAAGATGAAACTCAAATACTTTGGCCATCTAATAAGAAGGAAGGAAGGAATAAGAAGGAAGGAGAAGAGCCAAATGCTGGGTACAATTGAGCGCAAAAGAAGGGGACTACAGAGAATGAGGTGGCTTGATGGAGTCACTGAAGCAGTCGGAGTGAGCTTAAATGGACTCCGGGGAATGGCAGAGGACTAGAAGGCCTGGGGGAACGTTGTCCATGGGGTTGTGATGGGTCAGACGCGACTTTGCAACTAAGAACAACAATTAATAATGATTAAACAACATATAAGCTTTTTCATCAGACTTCCAATGCTTTATTCAATAAAAAAGTTACCTGGTCATCATAAAAATTCCCATCTGTAACTTAATTAATACAACTGCATAATAGGCCAGCTCTGTAGGATCTTCTGTATCTTTCATTAACCAAAAATTCTTCTTTAACTCAAAAATCCTTTCTTTTGTAACAAGTGTTAAAATACCACTTACCTTGGGCAAGGTTTAAACTTTTTACAGGTTCAGGTAAGAGGAGCATTAATCAGATAGAACAATAGGATGAACAGAAGAATCAAAAATGTATCCTAATTAATAAAAAGGAAATTAAGATAATCTAGTATAGAACACATTCTGTGAGCCTAAAAAAATAAATCCTAATATGAAGTTTACACAACACATCTATCAAGTTAAACTTTTGCTATAAGCCTACACCTTCTAATTTTGATTATAGCTATATTTTTAGGAGAGGTCTTCTTATCCTTACTCTGATACATCAATAGATTGATGTCATTTCCTAGAATTAAATTATACATTCATTATAGAATTTTGCCAAACATCTATGAAATAAATCAGAATCATTTTATAGGCTAATAAAATTAGCAAGAATTAAATCAAAGTCTAATATCCTAGATTAATAATAAATGTCCATAAGGATCAATATATTCTTGTGTTGCTACCATATTAACCTCTTTCCTAACTAATAGCATAATTCAAGCAGTTTTAATACTATTACCACTAATATATGAAATCATTTATTGCTTTTTGTCTAAGGCCAAGTGTAATATTTATTTGTCATTTTTTTAAGCTGTCCAATTCCAAATAACCCTGGCAGCTTCACAAATTTGAAAACAATGTTCAGCATGGTATGGAACTTAAGCAATATATGAGGGGAGATGTTGTTCCAAAAGTGGGAGAAGAGAAGGTCTGCTTCCTGCATCCCATTAGAGAGCATAATTTAATTCAGCAGTGCCCAACCTTTCCACCTTGGTAGCCTGGTCCAGCACAGAACAGCATGTGTGAATGGCAGGTGCACACGTGCACAGATCCATTGGTGTGAGGGCAAGCGCTCACACACTCCACTCACAGAAATGGAGCTTTGCACGTGGAGGGCACTTGTGCTCGAAGTTTCACTGGTGCGAGCAGAGAGCACTTGAATGGAAGATGCTTGCCCTGGTCCAGGGGTTGAGGACTGGATTTAATTGATAGGATCTGAAGCAAGCAAGATGTGTGAGAGCAAATAGACAGGTGGTCCCTCAGATAGTAGGCCCTACGTAATATAGGTCTTTATAGATCATAATCAGCATCTTGAAATGAGTTCAAACCCAAATGGCAACCAATGTAGTTCACAAAGCAGGGCATGTTCATCACTGCTTGCCCTGCACGTTTGGGATCAGCTGTAATTTCTGGGTGATCTTTCAGAGCTGTCTCATTTGGACCACACTGTAATAATCCAACCTGAAGATGACCATACCATGAGTGATTGTGAGGCGAGTCTAGAAATGTGTGCAACTGGTGCACAAACTGAACCTGTGCAAGGCTTTCATGGCCATAGCTGTCACTAGCTCTTCTAAGCAGGAATGGAGAGTCCAGGAGAATCCCTATGTTATGCACCAGTCCCGAGTAGGACATATATACCTGAAAATATATTTACACAACAAATTACTCAAAGGCCAATGGCATTCAGCAGTTAACTATTTTAAAATAAACTCTGCAAAATACAACTTTTGAATTCTAAAAAATTTATTGGAAACAGTAATTTAATGTTTTACAACTTTTGTGAGTAATAAATATATGGTCGTCTTCTCGGTATGCACAAGCTTGCAGCTCCCTGTAAGGCTAAGGAAAGACCTATCCCATTCCTTCTGAACTACCTGAACAGAGGATACATGCAGGTTACCAGTGGAGCATAGTTCTCATGTCCAAGCAGGAAAAGAAGAAATAATCCACTTCTGAGCTATTAATTTGATTAATTTGAATAGGTATATCACATTCTCACTGGGCAGAGCTCATAAGCACAAATACTGTAAAATGTGTGACTTAACATTTGTGGACAGATATTCAATTACTGTATTTTAAAAACTGATAAATTCTACCTAAATCTAAATAACTTTAATATAGGTTAAATAATAAAAGAAAAATGCAGTGGTTTGAAGGAACTAAATGCCACACAGAAGTTTGGTCCTATGTTTTTCAGAGTACTTTTTCATATATGATTTGTTTACTGGAATCAAGTAGAAAACTTGCAATCCAAGAAAACGTTCTTCTTTAAATTAGAATATTATAACTACTACTAACTATATAACTATTAGAACTATTAAGACTGTTGTTATTTTTTTGTCTTTTTGCCTTCCTTCTTTTTATCTTTTCCTTTTCCTTTGTCTATTCCTTTCCCCTTTCCAGTATCTTCCTTCTCCATCAGTGACTTGATTCGTGCTTTTCCTAGGGGAGTCTTGGCATACCAAATCTAGAAAATTAGATAGAAATATTTTTACAAAGCCTGAAAATACATTGCTTTGAGAGCAGCTCATTTCTAGAATATTAGGCCAATCAATCAGAAGAGAGCTGGAAGGGATATTGGAAATCTTCTAATCTAATCTTCCAATCCCATGCTCAAGCAGGAGACCCCAAAGCAGTGGTGTCAAGCTCAAGGCCCACGAGCCGGATTCAGCCCACAGGGTGCTGAGATCTGGCCCACAGGGCCGGCCTGGAAATAACTAAAGACCAGCCGGTGATGCCTCTGCCAGCCAAAACAGGGCGCTGGGGTGGGAGTGTAAGGTTCCCTTCACCCCATTTTGGCTGGCAGGGTGCTACAGGCCATCCAGGCCAAAAATGGGGCACAGGGGAGCACATGAGGTCCCCCGCTCAAATTTTGACTGGCAGAGCACTACAGAAGGCAGAAACTTCTTCATCTTCTGTTTAGCAACAAGAACTAGGTACTCTCCAAGATCTGGATGGCTGATGTTCAGAAGAGCCAAAAAACATCTGGCTCTTCACCCAGGTCTTTGATGAGACAAAGTGAGCCCCTTCGTATCACTGAGTTTGTCATTTTTTATCTTAATCTTTTACCTCTGATTGTTTTAATTGTAAATTTTTTGATTGTTGTGAGCCACCCAGGGTCATTGGGAATTGGGTGGTATATCAATTTTGTAAATTTATTACTAATATTAAGTCCTCCTCTAAGGTGTGTCAGAGGTAGTAACAAAGATTGATGGACTATTGGACAGTTTTTAGAGCAGTGGCGAACCGTGAGCACTACAGCTGGGCCTTCACCTCAGCCCTCACTCTGAAACGCAGAGCTGGGGTCTCTGTATGAGGCAAACTCCTTGGGGTCCAAAGAAGGGCAAGGAAAATCCGTTTCTCATGGTCCTTGAACCTGTTCCTCAGCTGAGTGAGAATGTTGTCCAGGATTTCACTGTGCAGCTGCTGGTAGGACTTCACCAGGCCTATGATCTTTTGTTTTTGTCCCGCCACTTAAAATCAAACCGTGATTGGTCAGTTTTCCCATCACTCTCCAAACAAAACACATAGCTTGGCCTTCCCCTGGAATCATGAAGTCCTAACCAATTATTGAGCCAGCTAACCGGGCTTTGATAGAGACGGACGATTCTGATTTGGATAAATAATGTTTCAGGACGGTAACCCTTTCATTGCTGATGTGAACTTGACAGTAAACTTAACTTTAGAACATAGATTAGAGAAAATGTATTAAATGTATTGTATTAAATAAAATAGATTATATATAATAATAAAATACTTATATTTTTTGGTCCAGATTTATTTTTAAAGTTAATACTTATATTTTTTGGTCCAGATTTTTTTAAGGCCTTCTCTGAAGGTGTAGAAGGCCCTGAAGGTTCCCCTCTTGTTTTAGAGACACCTGGAGAAATTGTAAGTTCATTTATGCTCTGCTCCTATACAGAAGTCAGTCTCCCTACAAAGACTCTACATGTCTTTGCTGTCTACATTATGGAATTCAGACTATTTGTGCCAGAAAGTAAATCTCCCTTTGTCTGGAATAGCTGTTTTGAATGCAATGGGAAAAATGCATCTTAAGCCCGTGTTAAGCACCCACCCTGGCCATGCCCCCCCATGAGCACACCCACCCCCGGCCCTCCGAGGTCAAACACAATCCTGATGCGGGCCTCAATGAAATTGAGTTTGACACCCCTGCCCTATACCATTTCAGACAAGTGGCTGTCCAGTCTCTTCTGAAAAACCTCCAGTGATGAAGCGCCCACAAGTTCTGAAGTCAAGCTGTGCTACTGGTTAATTGTTCTCACTGTTTAGTACATTTCTCCTTAATTCGATATATCTTATCATTCTCTGAATTCCCCCAAGAATGTTATTAAAGGATGGGAACAATCATTTGCTTGAAATGGCTCATTACCATTAGTACCTAGCTGTAATACTGAAGCTGTTATAGCTGATCCTGTTGCTATCTTTGTGATCAACCTCATTTCCAAAGATTGGAGATTTCTCTGAAATTGGAAAAGGCAGCAAAAAACACACACAAGAAGTTCTGACAGCTTACTAAAATAATCAAGCCCACAGAATATCACCCTTTTTTTCTCCTTAACATAGGGATGGATGATATGACAATGAGCCTGAAAACACTATTGAGAATTTAAGAGCAGATAAACAAGAAAGTTAAGAAGTTAGGAACACAAGAGGCTCATGTCTGCTCAGGCTGGGTCAGCAGCTGCTTCTTTGCCCTGCTGCTCCAGCTGAGAGAGCGAGTGTCTTTCCCGGCACAACAAAAAGCCAGCAAGTCCTCCTCCCATAGGGAAATGGGCTCCGGCGGCAGAAACAAGATTCAATCTGGCTGCTTCTCTGCTGCTGGCCAGAGCCCATTTCCTGATGGGATGGGGACTTGCAAACTTTTCAAGATTGAATTAAGAGTGCCCCTTGGAAGAAGCCGAGAGCAAAAGTAGCGGCTGCAAGTGCGACAAGGGCATGTGACGTGTCCCTCCGTGGTCCCCTCCCGGGTGACAGCCAGGGCTTTACCTCCTCTTTTCCTCAGAGGCACGGTGTGTGCCTCCCTTCACACTCCTTGTAGAGGGACAGGCCACTGCCTTGCTCTTGGCTACTTCCATGGGGTGCTCTTAAAACTCAATCTCGAAGAGCTGGAAGACATTTTGTTTGATTGCCGCCAAACTCGTCTTGCCCAAGACAGCTGCAACAGAAGCAGGAAAAGTACACCAACTCCAATATCTCTGTCATGCCCCTCTTGGAGTCTGACTTCAAAGGAGAGATGGAACAGCTGACAGGGAGTGGGAGTGTGGCTCCATTGGTTGTGGAGGAAACTGGGGAAGGGCACAGACCGGATGGGCATTGAGAGGAAGACCCAGGCCCATCATCCTAGGGCACACAGGGAGGAGCGGATAAGGGAGAAACGTGAGTGGCATAGTCTACAGGGGAGGAAGGGGCCCTGATCCCCTTCATGGGCTGCAGCTGGGAGGACTGGTTAAAAGAACAAACTGTGCATGGCAAAGGTGCTGGAAGCAAAGTGTGCATTCTTGTCAGAGCTTATCTGTGTTTTGGCTTCCTACCAACTATGGTTGCTGCATTATCTGGTAGAAGTCTGCAATTAATCATCCTTGCCTGCTGTAGTAATTCCTTCAGTGTGGTTTGTGTTGGATTTTTTATTTCAAATTAAATTTACTTTGGGTGCCGACTGCATTTACTCCCTCCGTAAACTGTTTTCTTTAAGAGTTTGATATCCTGCAGAGGATAATTGGACATTGGGACCAAGTTAGAGGCATTAATGGGACCTTCTTTTTGTGACTTGGTTATTTTTGTGTCACGCCCTGGGTCATCACAATCTCTTTCGGAGCCTGGGTGTCACCCTGCAGCCTTAAGAAAGCCCTTAGATAGCCTAAAATGGTTGGGTACTTATTGTACTATTAAAGGCTCATCTATGTCTGAATAGATGAAGTCCACAAAGTATTTGAGGGTGAGACTCACGGGAGAATTTCTGAAAAGGAAAATTACTTTGGAATCTAAGGATGAGGATGTGTCAGAAGACAGATGGAATAAAAAAAGACCAAAAGTTTATGTCTGATGGTTATAAAGTAGTTCCACACTAATTCATTGCCTGTGAGATATAGAAAATTGCTACTAACTTAATGTAACTGCTTTTCTTAAATCTAGTTAAATAGAGAATTCCTAGTGCTTAAAAACATAGACGGGTATAAATATGTTAACATACCACATATGTTAAGCAAAGAGACTTGAACCTGGGAAAGTGAAACTGAAATTGCTTTTTAATGTCTGTTGAATTATTTTTTTTTAAAGTATGAGTAAATAAGGTTTTGACTCCTTTGTTTTCTTGGGAGGGTACTCCCTTTTCAGAGCAGGGATTCCTTTTCTTTCCTTTCTCCTGCTCTGGGATTTCTTTGGCACAACTTTATCTTTTTCCTTCCTCTCGGCTTTTTAAAAAACTAACCTCCTTCTCCTCTCCCTCCCTTACACACACACACACAGGTTGGATATTTGTTTCTTCCTGGCCCATACAGGCAACACCCATGCAAATGACTTAGAGTTGGCCACACCCACCCAGTCATGTGACCAACAACCATGCCCACCCAGCCCTAGGGTGGCACCCAAGCCACACCCCTAAATTAAGGCATGCTTACAGAACTGGTTAAGATATTTGAATCCCACCCCTGGGGTCAACCTATTTCAAAAGCAACTGAGGGCAGGACAAGAAGCACCAGATGGAAACTTATCAAGGAGAGATCTTGGTGTCAAACTCCAAGGGGTGTCAAACTCAAGGCCTGCAGGTTGGATTGGTCCCGTAGGGTGCTTAGATCTGACCCGTGGGGCCACCCTGGGAACAGTGAAGGACCGGCCCTCCTGAGCTTCATTTTTGCTGGCAGAGCACTCAAGCAACCAGAGGCACCCCCAACATGAGTGACATTGAGTTGGCCACACCCACCATGCTATGCCCCGCCGGCCCCCCCAGGTGAAACACAACCCTGATGCGGCCCTCAATGAAATGGAGTTTGACATCCCTGCCTTAGAATAAGGGAAGGTATTCTATCAGTTAGAACTATCAGTTAGTGAAATGGCTTGCTTCAGCCGTAGGTGCCCCATTACTGGAGGTTTTAAGAAGAGATTGCATAGGCATTTGTTTAGAATATAGGATCTACTGGTTGGGTGTGGGCTGAAGTGGAAGACCTCCAAGTTCCTTTCAAATTCTATTTTGTATTCTGACTTCCTGACTGTTTAATAGCCTGCGGTGTTGGAACCAGATGAAACTGATTCCAATTCATTAGAATCAGGACCAATCTTTATGACAGTCACAGATCAGCACAAAAGTTAAACATTAAAATAAACACATTCTCTAAAATTATTGGAAAATAACTAAGCAAAGTACTAGTAAGAATAAGAATCTTTAGGTATTTTTTTTCTTATTATCATTGCAGCAGCACAACAGTTTGCTATTCCACGAGTGGTGGCTGGATTTGAATCCTGAAGATGATGGTTCATGTAGAAATTACCTGCTCTCCCTAGAAATCTTTCTAATAGAGGAAAAATGTATGTTAATCTGATGATCTTGTGGAACCTGCAGCAAACTAGGACATGTGAGTTACTTTCAGCTTCCTCATTGCCACAGGTACACATTTGCTCAGCTACTGGACTTTTATTATACCTGCCCTGTAGGAGTGCTGAGGAGAGGATATTAAAAATGCTATTCTACTCTTAGGAAAATTCAGGTCTTTCAGATCTTTGCTGGTTCCCACATACTCTGGTTTCTTTTCAGATCGTATCAATACAATTCATTAGGAAACACACTTCTGAATGCGTTGAGCAAAAGCAGCAACATTCTGCACACTACTTACTCCTCCATGGACAAAAAAAAAGGCAAATTTCTTAACCTTAAATGCTTCTTCCTCTTCTTTGTACACTTTGTATAAAAAAAGGCAAATTTCTTAACCTTAAATGTTTCTTCCTCTTCTTTGTACACTGGATCCTGTCTTGCTAGGCAAGTTAGGAATTCAACAGCAGTCAGTGGCTTCTTATTCAGCTGCATTAGGCGTCTTTCAGTTAGGACTGCTTGAACTGCTCGGAGAATGGTTCCCTGAGCATAACCATCAGAGACCTGTGCCAGGCAACTGATATTTAGTTGTTTGGAGAGAAGCCCTCCATTTTGCTGAATGAAGTGTTTCCATAAAACTGTTAAAATGGTTACAAAAGCAAGGAAATCAACAGTTAGAAAAAATCGTAGTAGGTGATAAGCAAAACAGATTAATTGCTTTTAACTATTTGATTTTACAGTGGTCTTCTCATTTTAAAGCTATTTAATTTTTTGATATCTGCATATTTTTCAGGAAGGTCAGTGTGATTTGTTAAGTCAACTGCAGTTCATACATAATCAAACCATTTTTAAAACCCACCTAAAAAAGAGGATATGTTAAGCTCCTTTCCCTGTAAAACAGTCCCACTAATGCATCTCTTTAACAGATTAACAGAATTGGAAGGGACCTTGTAGGTCACCTAGTCCAACCGCCCCTGCCCAAGCAGGAGACTGTACACCATTTCTGACAAATGACAGCCAATCTCTTCTTGAAAGTGTCAAGTGATGAAGCTTCCACAGCTTCCAAAATCTCATCGTTTAGGTCTGCTCTGATTGTAGCCTAGGCAAAACTATCCAACTATCCTTATTAACTCTTGATTACAGTTTACATTTGTAGGCGTTACAATGCAATATTTTTGTTTACATAATCCCAGATCTGCCTCATTGAGATAAGAGACAGATCTGGGATGAGTGATGGAAGGAGAGATGGGTTTATATCTAAATTAAACATTCCAACATGGATAGAAACCTATTAGTTTGGTTTTTCTTGTACCTTTCCTACACAATGCCTAGAATTCTATCCTATTCACTGTGGTTTTATCTAATATGATGTCTTGGACATTTGAACCTGCTCCCAAAAAGTGGATATTCATATCAAGCCTGATTCATATCAAAGTCATCATCAATTTCCTCTCCTAAGCTTTCACAATTAAAAGAACACTTATGCTTTATAGGCTGTGATTTCTCATTGATTGTATCTTATTATAGCGCTATTTACAATGCACTGTTAGAGAATAACATTTTATTTCTTCTCTTTCTCAATAGCTCTCAGTTTTAAAACAAGCTGGAAATCTCTGGTCCTAAAGTAATCCCACACTCACTCAAACACACATGTGCACACACATGCACAAACACACTTCATATAAGACAGAATAGTTATTAACAAATGTAGTTGTCAACATCACACGCAGGTTGGCTCTCTCACTGAATTCTACATCTTACAATTTCTAAATTTAGACTGAGAACTAAATGGCAAGTGAAAATTCAGAACAATAGCATATGAGTTATTATATCACATTTTGAGTAAACACTTTTTATGGGAAATTAAATTACAGTCTTTAATGAACTAAGACTACCAGAAAATGTGTAGCAATCTTTAATTTCTGGAAAAGCATTTGTTAAACTAAAAACATTCATTTCTCTAACAAGTAGCAAATAAAATGCTTTTTATTATAGTTTAGCATTTTTGGTCTAGTTTTAAGTTGAAACTATTTGCAGTGTAAATTCAAAACTATTAAAACAAACATATGGTGTAGAAAATGAAGAAATTTCCTGATAGTTACAATTAATCAGTGGAAAAACTTGCCTGCAGAAGTTGTGAGTGCCCTAACACAGGAGATTTTTAAAGAAAAGATTGGACATTTGTTTGGAATGGTGTACTCTATTATAGGGTACATACTATAGGGCCGTGATGGCAAATCTATGGCATGCCAGCTGTCGCCTGTTGCTCTTGCATGTTCTGGCACTTGCACTGGCCAGTTGGTGTTTGTGTGCACAGGAGCACCAAAAACTGGAAGAGCACCTCTTCGGCGCACATGCGCTTGCTGAGAAGCTGATCTTCTGGTTTCTGGCATGCGTATGCGCACCAGCCAGCTGGTCTTTGCATGCGCATGGCTTCCAGAAACCGGAAGATTAGGTGGCTGGTATGCATGCACATGCTGGAAACTAGAACATTAGCTTCCTGGTGCGTGCATGAGCACTGGGGAGCTGCTCGTCCGGTTTCTGCCATTCACACACACACATGCTCCCATTTCGGCACTTGCTTGAGCAGGGGGTTGGACTAGAAGACTTCTAACTGTTATTTTGTAATAAGAGCCATACCAGTTTATTTCTTTCTCTCTCTCTCTCCCTCTCTCTCTCTCTCTCTCTGTACATGTGCGTGTGTGTGTGTGTGTATGTAAGCATATGTGTGTCAGGTTTTTCAACTTTCAGTTTCCAAACATTAGGGGTGCTCAAAAGTTATGACATGCCTTGGGGATTGTAAAGATATTTTGGCTACTTCAATATAATTTAGATATGCTTGGTAAATATTGTAACTTTTTAATATTTTGTTGGTTTTATGTATATGTATGTTTTATATATATGTATATGTATGTTTCTGAGATTCAGCAATTAATTTTCAAGCAGCAAACTTAATGCATAAGTACTTTATAAAATTTTGAGGTATCTTTGCATAAACTAGTTCTATTTTCATGTACTTGCCAAATCTTGAAGCATAATCTGGCCGCGGCACCAAAATTATTTTCTTATAAACTTTGCAGAAGGGTTTGATGTCTGCATCAAATGGCCGGTTAGTGGTTCCAATGATTAAAATTCGATCTTCAATTTTTAGCGTTTTCAAAATTTTGGGAAGTTGTTTTTTCAAACGTTTAGGTTCCATCTTCCAGAACAAACACAAATATATGCAGTCTTAAATTTGATCAAGCAAGATGTGTAGGATTTTTATTTGCAGCTATCCATTTCAAAACAAACTTACTTGATTTCACAGTAACAAAGGAAATATGCAGTGGTAGATTTCACTTAAATTAACTTTTGAATCAATGTCATTTGTTTAAATCAAGCTAAGCAATATAATTAATAATATACACACATGGATGTGTGTATTATAGGATTGATTGTCAGGTTCATAATATAAATATTTTGAGGATCAACCACTTCAGAAAATGATGGCTTTTTTTTTTTTTACAGACAGATGCACAGTTGTGGAANCCACTTCAGAAAATGATGGCTTTTTTTTTTTTACAGACAGATGCACAGTTGTGGAAAGAGGCAAACCACATTATAACCAAATAAGAGCTTAACTTCTAGATTTAACTTCTACGATATATGTATACATAAATTGTATTTGCATTTAAATTTTATATACATATATTCAACTGCATATATATTGAAAATTGTCATTTATTAATATCTCTTGGACACAAAAGTATTAATGGTAATCTCTTCTATATTTTTCTTTTATAACCTTGGTATGTAAAACTGCAGAAGAACTTTAAACAAAACCTTCAAGTATCTATGAATTCTATGAATCTGCAGATAAATAATAAAAAATGAAAGGGTAGCATTTAAGTGTAGCATCTGCCATAATCTAAGTTTAAGTTTCTTTTGCAGTTCTGGATATAAGATTTACAAAATATATCAAAGCATCAATATATACTGGTACAAAAACACACAGATTGTAAAGAAACTTAACAAGGAAGTTTTTATCAGTGTGGCAAACATTTTAGCCAGCAGAGGGCAGCAATAGTATCAGAGTCAATTTAAATATTTCTTGTCATTTTTCAAAGTATGCTTCTTGGAACTATTTTTAAAATAATTTATTAAATATAGAGCAAATGGTAACACTTTGGATCAAGACTGCTTTTTAACTAATAGATTACTGGTTGGCACTTTATCACAAATATGAATTAAAAATAGATTAAGAGAATTAAGAAATAATAAAAACATAGTTGCATAATAGGCAATTCAGATATTTTTACAAACATGAATCATCTAGTTTACAAACTTTTAAAACTCATTATGATTCAATAATTAATTTTAAAATCTGATCACAGCACATTGTTATAAAATTAATACTGCCAGCCTTTCAGTAGTTATAATTAGTTCTCTTTAAACATGTGACAAATTTAAATTTGCTTTTACTTCTTATTTGCTGTTAAAACTAATCTGGGCTTGTTTCTATTGTGCTTAGTGAAAAATTCTATGTTAATCAAAAATTACTTAAATTTCTTCAACAAGGATATATATTTCTAACAATAAACACAATTCAATTTGCCTTTATTATTGTATAATTACCATGCAATAGATTGATGACTAATTGATGTTGTGTGTTCCAAAACCATAAATAAATAAATAAGTAAATGAATGAAAAATTACCAATTAATGTAATTGCCAATTAAAGCCTGTTAGCTTGTACCATATATAAAAATGGATTTACCTCTTTTTCAGTTTTAGGTACCCTTCTGTAGAATGTTTTTTCTGTATCTCCAATCCATATAACTGAAGGCTGTAACTGTCTGGCAACCTAGGAGATTAAAAAAAAAGATTTTTTTTTTCAAATAAGGAAGTGGTTTGCTTATTTTTTAATTTTCCAACCTAATCTTCTGATGGTCTCCCAGCCAACTACTAACCAGTTCTGACCTCCCAATAGAAAGGAATGTCTGTAACTCAGGGTTAATATAAGATCTTGGTGCTCTTTGCTTGCAGACATTTCGTTACATTTCACTACCGAACTAAGCAACATCATGAGCTTGACATGCCTGCAGGCAAACAACCAAGAGCACTGAGAACTCGAGTTCTGATGTTGCTTATTTTTTTTTCAAGATTTGCTTGATGCTGTCACTTGCTGTGATCATCAATGTCTTAAGCATAGATCAGAAAATTTAGAAGAGAAATCTTACTCATCTTCACCTCTACCTTCTAGTCTGTTTCCAAACATCATGAAAAGTTGACCTCCTCCATCTATAATACATCTTCTCAACAAATGGGGAAAAAAAGATACTCTTTGCATGCATGGATCCATTTTGATCACATAAATTAATAGGAATCCCTCAGCTGTAAGAAATGGTTGCAAAGTGGGTGTCAGCCCCCGATCCATCCTGAATCAGATTTGGGGCTGCCACAAAGAAGGATGCCACGTGGGACGATGGCTACCACAAAATAAGAATAGGCATAGGATCCGAGCCTCCCCTTCTCCAATCCGAGAACAAACAACTTTTGGGACCCAGGGGCCATCCTAATTGAAGATTGTGAGAGAGAGTGGTTTCCATGAAAGAGATACCACCAGGTTGCCCACACATATCCAAAGTATATCAAGATCTGGCAGAGGTTTTTAGTGAGGAGGAATGCAACATACTTTCTTCTCACCTTCCCACTGACTGCACCATCCCTGGGGTGAAACTACCCAAACCAAAAATGTACTCAATGTCCCCAAGAGAGATGGAGGAACTAAGAAAATACGTCGACTCCAATTTAGCCAGAGTTCATCCAGCCAGCTAATTCACAGGTTGCCATCCCCATGCTATTCAAAGAAAAGATGGTGGTGGGGGTGGGAATGAGACTTTGCATTGATTTTTGCAGAAAACGTGGCCTATGTACAAAACACCTACCCCTTCCCTCAAATGAAGGACCTATTAAACCATTGGACAAAAGGCAAAATATTTACCAAGCTAGACCTGTGGGAAGCATACTACCAGGTCCGAATAAGAGAGGGTGATGAATGGAAGACTGCATTCAACTGCTCACTTTATAGTTTTCAATTCAAAATAATGTCTTTCGGACATCAGGGAGTCCCCACAGTATTTATGCAACTGATAAATGAAGTATTGCATGAGCATCTCCCTATGAAAATGCGACCAGGAAAGCCACCGGGTCTACTCCAAACGGTAGCTAATCCCAGCCATTCCTGAGAGGAAATGGCAACGGACTTTATTGTAGAACTTCCAGAAAGTGGGGGGAATACAGTTATTTAGACAATAGTTGACCTATTTTCTAAGCAAGCACATTTCATCGCTTGTCCTGGATTACTGTCCACCAAGAAGTTAGCAAAAATATTCATCAAACAGATTTACATACTTCACGGACTGCCTCGACAAATAATCTTGGATTGAGGAGTGCTAAATTCTATAGGGAGTTCCTGCAGTCCGTAGGAGCCTCGCAAGGGTTGAGCTCAGCTTTTCATCCAAGTACGACTGGGGCCGCCGAACAAAAAAACGCAATGGTGGAACAATACCCGAGGTGTTACGTGCACTACCAACAGGACAATTGGGCCGAACTGCTGCCATTTGCTGAGATGGCTTATAACAAAGCAGTCCATAGTAGCACCGGTTTAACCCTGTTCCATGTTACTAGCGGAATGGACTTTGTGCCTACACCTGAACTGTTTGGGGAGCCTCCCACTCAAAATCCTTCGCCAAATGGATGGACTCGCTAAAAAGGGTGGGAGGATACCAAGCATGCTCTTACCCAAGCAGCTGAGAAGTACAAAGGTAAAGCAGATAAGCATCAGTCACCACAAGTCCCTTTCAAAGTGGGTGACAAGAGTCTACCTGTCTACTAAACATATTAGGCTGAGACTGCCTATTAAGAAACTGGGTCCCAAGTTCTTAGGTCCTTTCTCTATAGTGAAAGTTATAAACCTGGTAACTGTGCAGCTGAGTCTCCCTCGCTTGTTGGGAAAAGTGCATCTGGGTTTCCATAGTAGTTTACTGAAATCAGCTGTTACTTCTCAAGTAAGACCCAGCGATCGACCAGCACCTAAGCCAATACTATTCCAAGGAGAAGAGCATTTCGAAATAAAGAAGATTCTTGATTCTAGGTTGCATAGAGACTGATTACAATATTTAATTTAGTGGAAGGGGTACCCTTTGTCTGAAGCCACTTGGGTAAAAGCTGAGATGTAAAAGCAGACAGATTAGTAAAGTAGTTTCATGAAAAATTCCATGATAAACCAAAGAGGCCCCTTGGGGAGGGGAGAGGTGGTTAGTTGCTGTGGATTCTAACCCGTCACTTATTTCATGTCAGGATGTTATCATCACTTGAGGGAAAACATCCTGTCAGCCCCAGATCCATCTTGAATCAGATTTGAGACTTCCACAAGGGAGGATGGGTAACTGTGGGAATGAGAGTTAAGTGAGAAGGGAGGATAGCCACAGCAACATTCTTTCACCAGAGTTCAAGGTTGAGTTGCTGGAGTTTGGAGGGGACTGACTGGACTTGACGGGAGTTCAGAATGGACGTGGATTGGAGAGTGTGACTTGAGGGTCATCGATAAGGGGGCTGGGTGTGAGTTTAGTATAGCAGGGGGAAAACTTGAGAATTCAGATTAGGGTTTTCCTCAGATGTGCCAACATGACTTCTCTAATAAATTCTTACTTGGATGGAGTTTGTCTCTGAGTGCAGAATTCGGATGGAGAGTTTGGTTGGAACGCTGACATTGAGTTCACTACCTTCAATGACCCAGACAGCAATGTCAGTAAGTTTATAATTTCTAATGAGACTTGAAAGGGAAGATAAGAAAGTTGGATTTGGTAGAAAACGGCAGACGCTCTGTGAAAAGCAATTAATTACCATGGTGAACAAAGAGCCTGTGAGTAGACCATCTCTTCAAAACCTTTGCAGAAAAGGAGAGGATGGGAGAATGTGTTTTGAAGACATGTTTTTTGTGAGATCACAGAACAGTCAATGAGTTTTCAGCACTGAGAGACAGCAGAAATAGCTGACCTGCTCACAACTAGTCAGCATCTTTCAAAGGATACTAAATTCACAAACTTTCTTTTCTAAATCACATTTGGAAATGGCTTGTTAACCACTTTTCAACTATTAGAGATCTTGGAATCAACAAGTCTGAAAACACTAGGTGACTTTTCCCTCAATACATAATGAAAGAACATTTGAACCATAAGTTTAATATTTTTTTTAAAAAATGGAATAAACACAAAACGCTAAATAAGAATTTGTTCGAAGAAAATTATATATGGATTAAGGATCCAGATCAACTTGGAATAAGATTTTGGAATTAATTATAAATATTTCCCATGCGAAATAGATATTTTGGACTTTGGTAAGACAAAATAAAGATAAGCAATTTTAAAAATTGAACACTAGAAGGTACTAAAAATTAAAGGAGAAAAATACACAAACATGACAAATAGTTAATTAATTGGGAGTTATAGAGTGGTATAAATGTTTTCACTTTGAATACACTGAAGGACATTTTTGAAAAATGGAATAAGAAGTTTGCATCAACAATATCAATAACAATGTTTGTTTAATGGATAGACTGTGTCCAAAATATGTCATGGAAGAAATGGCAGATGAAGAACTTTTACTTGAGAAGATTGAGATGGCATTGAAAATGGATCTAAATTATAGGATATGACAATGATATAGAAAATAACCAGTTTCATTTGAATGTTCTAACTGAACATACAAATGAAACTGGTTATTTTAAATATCAAAGAGGAAATATTAGTAGTAAAAAAGAGTGACCTAGATAATCCTTTTATATCAGATTTACAAGAGAGGCTTTGAAGAAATCTGTGAGAAGAAAGAAGAAATAAAATCAAGTTCTATGATATTATTTGAATGGATTAAGACTGTTAGTAGGAAGGAATTTAAAGTTGGTTTATTTGATCAAGATTAAAATAAGATATGCTTTTACAAAACTTGGTAACCCTTAATGAAATTTTGGATGGTGTCTGGACTGAAAAATTGGTGCTTTATGGATTTGGCTATAGATAAGAGATGACGGATGGGATACAGAGATCATTGGTTGTAAGCTAAGAGGGGATGAAGAATTACAAAAATTGTTTATACTTGAAATGAAGTATATATATTCTTGATATATATTTTTTCTCTTAATTATATTTTTACTTTTCTTTTTGTATTTCTACTTTTTACTTTTCTTTACACCTTTTCTTCTTTCTCATTCTTTAAGTTTGTATTAGATTTTACTACTGTAATTAAAACCTTTAATAAAGGTAAGGTAAAGAGGCTGATCTTGGTTTAGCAAAATAGATTTGGTAAGCATAATAACAAGGAATCCAGCTTATTTAGGACAGTCAAAATCCAACCCAGATAAAAGCAATAGTAAGTTTTTATATCATAGAATCATAGAATTAGAGGATTCTTCAAGTCTAAATCCTTGCCCAAGGCAGGGTTCCATTTTGGACAAGTGGTTGTCCCAACTTTCCTTCAGCAATGGAGCATTCACAATTCTGGGAGGAAAGCTGTTCCACTGCTTAACAGTTCTCACTGCCAGGAAATTCCTTCTTAATTCCAGGTTAGATCTTCCCCTGAGGAGTGTCCATCTTTTGCTACTTGTCATACCCTCAGTCTTCTCTTCATTCATTAAGCTAAACACACCTACAATATGGAGAATAAATTGATGGCCTCTTCCATGTGGCAGCACTTCATGAACTGGAAACTTCTATCATGTCTTCCCACAGTCTTCATTTGTTAAGCTAAACATTACCTAATTCCTTTACCTGTTCTTCATAGGATTTAGCCCAGACCCCTTATTATCTTTGTTACCCTTGTCTATACTCTTTTTAGGACTCCTGGATTTGCATTATCCCCCTTATTATTCATATTAACACTATAAGTTTTAACTAGAAATATTAGACAGGATCCAGAAATAAAAGGAATGGAAATAAAAAAGAAAAACAGATACGACAAGCATTTGCAGATGATCTAGTTTTTATATTAGAAGAACCATTAGAAACTAGCTCCAGATTGATAGGGAAAATTGAGGAATATGGAGAAGTGGCAGGATTTTAAATAAACAAAGAAAAAACTAAAATAATAGTAAAAAATCTTGGAGACAAACAGAAAACAACAGACAGAGGCAATAGATCTTCAGATTGTAAAGAAAGTGAATATTTAGATATCTATTTAACCGCAAGATATGCAACAATTAAAGATGATAACTACACAAAATTACTGCAACAAATTAAGTTGGATTTGGAGAAATGGGAGAATTTATAACTATCAATGATAGGGAGAATAGCTACTACTATAAAAATGAATATATTGCCAAAGTAATTTTTTTATTTCAAACAGTACTGATAAAACTAGAGAAAAAATATTTTGAAGAATTAAATAATTTTGAAGTATATCTGGCAAGGGAAAAAAAGATAAAATTGAAAATGTTACAGGAGTCTAAAGGCAATGGGGGTTTTGGGCTACCAGATTGGGAACTATATTATCAGGCATCTGTATTTACATGGGTAAAAGAATGGATAAATTTGGACATTGCAGATTATTATTACTGGAAGGACACAATCTTCAATTAGGATGGCATGCTTTTTTGTGGTATGGAAGGAGTACTGTACATAGATATTTTCATAGACTAGGTGAGGAATGCTTTAATTTTGGTATGGGAAAAAAATCAAACTACAAAATTATAGGAAAATACCAGTCTGGCTTTCTACAATGGAAGCATTGATACATCCAAATCTTTTTAACTTGGAAAAAATGTATTTTATAAGGATATTTTAAATGAGATTGGTGAACTTAAAACTACACAGGAATTACAAAACCAAGGGGTGGACTTAGTTTAGTGGCCACACCTGTAAATACAATCAAGACAGAGAAAGATGCGAAAACATGGGGTTTTTAGAAAAGAACCAACTACACTTGATGTTATTAGGGACAAATGAAACACTGATAAAAATATATAATTATTTATTACAGTTGGGCGATAAGTTTCCTTTTGCATGAAGACCAATGCAAAGAATGAGTTAAGCAGCTGTTTTCTACTTCCTGTTACTTCCTTGCCGTTTTCTCTCTTTAGTGGACTGTTTCCTTGATTTTTTTTCTTGTTATTTATGTTGGAAGAAACTTTTTTTAAAATTATCTTTGACTTTTGTTGCAAGTCTTTGTTCATTCTTTCCTAACTTTGTCTTTTCAGATTTCGGCGATCTGCTGATATTCTGCCTTAGTTGTATGTCCTCTTTCCATTTTTTTGTATTTGTCCTTTTTGTCTTTCAATTTGTCAGACAGATCTTTATGCAACCATGCTAGTTTCTTCTTGGATTTCTTTTTTTCCCTTTCTCAGTAATATTGTGCTGGTCTGGGCTTTTATGATCATACTTTTCAGAGTTTCTCAAGATTCTTGAGTTTTTTTCCCTTTAAGATTTTCATTCAAGGAACCTTTCCCAAGTTCTGAGTTTATTAAAATCAGCTCTTTTAAAATTTAAGACTCTGGTGTCATTATGTTCAATTGCTTTTGTTTGTGTTATGCTGAATTCTAGAATGACATGGTCACTCTCACCCAAGGTTCCTGCAGTTTCAACTCCCTCTATCACTTCTTCTCTGTTTGTAAGTATTAAATCTAGTCTGGCTGTCCCTCTAATTCCTTCCTCTACCTTTTGGACAATAAAGTTGTAGCTAGGTTGGTTAGAAACCTATTTGATTTATTACCTGGTGCAGAATTAGTTTTCCAATTGATGTCAGGGTAATTGAAGCCCCTCCACCACTGTTGTAGTCAGTGTGTTTCCTACCTGTATTGGTTAGTTGGTTGGTAAAAATGACATCTATTTTTTCTGCTTGATTGGGTGGCCTATAATATACACCTACGGGCATGTCATTCTTTTTTTCTTTTATATTGACCCATATGCATTCTACGAGATTTTCATCTTTGGTTTTATGCATTTCTGTAGCAATATAATGGTCCTTTACATACAGTGCAACTCCACTTCCTCTTTTGTGGGGTCTGGTTTTTTAAAACAATTTGTATCCTATCAGTATGCTCCAATCATGGGTTTCATCCCACCAGGTTTAAGTTATTCCAACTATATCATATCTACCTTCATGTATTAGTAGTTCAAATTCACCCTGCTTGTTCCCCAGATTTTGTGCATTTGTATATAGGCACTTGAGATCTTTATGTCTGATGCTGTGTATACTTCCTATGTCTCTTATTTGGTGTTTGTTGTGGGCAATGTGCTGACTCTGTAAACCATTTAAAGAGGGCTAAAGCACTGTGAAGTGGTATATAAGTCTTAAGTGCTATTGCTATTGCTACCTACATGGTGTGTGTGTGCGTGTGTGTGTGTGTGTGACACATGCAGTTGGAAACCCCAAGGTTCTGATTTAAGCTACTATTCTTCAACATCTTCATGAACAATTTTGATGAGGGGATGGGGGGAATACATCAGATCTGCAGACGATACGAAGCTGGGGAAAAATCCAACACTTGCAGAAGGATCTTGACAGACTTGAACACTGGGCCCTATCCAACAAAATTCAATTTAGTTGTGGGAAAAATAAGGACTTACACTTAGGCAAGAAAAAATAAATGTACAGGTATGGAACAGGTGGTACCTACCTCAATTGCAGTAGCTGTGAGAGAGAACTAGGAGTCCTACTGGACAACCACTTAAGTATGAGCCAGCATTGTGCTGCAGCTTTCAAAATAGCCAATGAAATCCTAGTCTGCATCAATAGAAGAATAGTATCAAGATCATGTAAAGTGTTAATACCGCTTCACACTTCATAATACACTGGTAAGAACACACTTGAAATACTGCATGATACAAAAAAAAGATACTGAGATTCCAGAAAGAATCTCTGAGAGGAACAAAACAATGATTAGAGAAATGTTGGCTAAAGCATAGGATTAACAGTTGTGGGAACCGAGTATGTCGAGTCTAATGAGAGAGAGTAAGGGGTGGTATTTTTGAGGGGCTGTTACAGAGAAGTGTCAACTGAGGATAAACAAAAAATAATGGATGGAAATTTGACAAAGAGAGATCCAACCTAGAATTAAGGAAACCTTCCTGTCAGTGAAAACAATTAATCAATGGAACAGTTTGCCTCCTGAAGTCGTGGGTTAATGGAGATTTTCAAAAAGAGACTGGATATCCTGCCTAAATCTTTCTCTCACCATAATCCTGTGCTTTTGGTTTTAAGAGGAAAGAGCTCGAGTTTTAGATGGAAATTAAATTAATCTATTTTAAAAAAAGGAAGACTGTAAAAAGAAACTGCAGGAATACTTGAGAATAATTTGGGTAAAGGAACAAGTTTAATGACAATATGGATGCTAGTAAAGCGGTTATGAGGGGCTATTTTAAACAGTATAATTGCTTAGAGAAGAAAAAATCCCAGGAGAAGATTAAAAAAATATTGGATGCAATTAGACCAGGAGTGTCAAACTCCTGGCCCGGGGCCAGATCTGGCCCGTGATATGGTTGGATCCAGCCAGGGATGGATGGTCTACCCAATGTGAAGAGGAAAGATCGGCCCAGTCCAGTGGTGGGATTCAAATTTTTTACTACTGGTTCTGTGAGCGTGGCTTGGTGGGCATGGCAGGGGAAGGATACTGCAAAATTTCCATTCCCTCCCCACTCCACTAACCTGCTTTCCAGCTCTGTTCTCCTGTGCGGGGCAACAAAAGAAGACTCAGCCGATCAGCTGGGACTCGGGAGGCAGAGAACAGATGGGGGCAGGGCCAATTAGAGGTGGTATTTGCCAGTTCCCCAAACTACTCAAAATTTCTGCTACCGGTTCTCCAAACTGCTCAAAATTTCTACTACCGGTTGTCCAGAACTGGTCAGAACCTGCTGACTACTACCTCTGGCCCAGTCTACCCAGTTTAAGAGGAAAGATCAAGCCAGCGTGGTTTTGGCCAGGTCTATCCAGTGCAAAGAGGAAAGATCAGGCCAGCATGGCTTCAACTCGGTCGACCCAGTGTGAAGGGGAAAGATCAGGCCAGTGTGGCTTTGGCCCAGAGTTCCAAGATGGCGCCAATGGAGGAAGCATAGTTACATTTCAGGGAGTTAAAAGGTCCTTTGAAGCGAGGTGAGCGGAGTGGCAAAACAAACAGGTTGAGAACAACGAGGTGAGCCAATGAGCGAGGAGGGCCCAGCTGTGGAGCAGGGAGGAAAATCATTTTAGGGTAGAGAACAGAGCCAACTGAGGGCAAAACAACAACTGGCAGAGAAGGAAAAGGCAAACTGGTGTGAGAGAGAAGTTCTTTTTTTATTCCCTCACCTAAGTTGTTTATGAAGATATTGAAGAGTACTGGGCCTAAGACAGAACCTCCGGGTACCCTACTGCTTACTTCCCTCCATGTAGACTTAGACCCATTAAAGACTACTTGTTGAATATGGTTTGTCAGCCAGTTGCTAATCCATCTGTTGGTGATTCTATCTATCCCACTATTTTCTAGCTTACCAAGAAGTAGTTTGTAGTCTACTTTGTTGAATGCCTAGCTGAAGTCTAAGTGTACTATGTCCACACTATTTCATTTTTTATTTTGACTACTGTATGCACAAAAATGGAAGGACAGTTCGATTCCTGCTATAGATGAATGGTTGTAAAAGTTGACGGAGATGGCTGAAATGGCAAAACGGACCACTCTGATTAAAGAATATAACCACTTTTGTTTCCACATGGAGAGTGCTTCTGAACTTCGTGCTTGATGTAGAAAAGAATGAAACTCTTGACTTTGGGTTTTACTAATTAGATTGATAGGTCTTTATAAAAATGACTTCTTCATTTTATTATGAAAAAACAAAAGGCTGTGATTTGATGTTAATGCCTTATTTTACTGTAACAGAGATGGTTGGAAGTCAATGCTTCTTTTTCTTTATCTTTCCTCACTTCTTTTTTTTCTTCTGCCCTACTGCTTTTCTATTTACTTTGTATTTTGTATTTTATAATACTTCATAACTCAATAAAAATGTAAATGACAAAAAAGACTGGACAGCCATTTGTCCAAGGTCCCTTCTAACACTGTTATTCTGTATTCTAGTATGACATGATCATTCTCCTGCAAAGTTCCGACAACTTCCACTCTTTCAATCATTATTAGTATAAATTAACTCCACTATAGGAGACCCTCTAGTTCCCTCCTCTAACTTTTGAACAAGAAAATTGTTAGTTGGGCGTATCATTGTTAAATAAGCTATGCAGATACTGTGTTGTTTTTGTCATCATCACCATCATTCAAAATGCAACTTTTATGTGATGTTACAGGTATATTTTAAATCATTTAAAATTTATGTATATGTCATTAGTTTTACAGGGGAATAATCTGTATCCTTAGGGTGTGTTCACACATGAGGAAAGTTTAGAGATAATCATGATAATTAACCTTCACCATAAATGTGTGTCATGTGTGACTAAGTCCTTAGGGTGCATTGCACATTCCAAATGAAATACATGTCAAGTTCATTCATTTTAGTGGCCTTGAAAATATTTTTACTGGTCACTTCAAATGCACATTGATTATACGTGTGGATCATAAAAGTTTTCATTTTAATTTTACCAATTACTAGGCTTAAAAAATTCCTTGACTCTGTACAATTTATAATTTACAGTTTTAGACAAGGGCAACGTATATTGCTAATCTGAAAAAATTATATAACATATTTATGTAACTAACATACATAAATGTAACTAACAGGGGATGAGGGTCATAGGGCGGGCGGTGTGGCTGGGCCTAGAGGGTCTCTCCCCAATCCTTCCCTTCCCCCCTCCAACACCTGACTCCCTCCCCCCGGTATCCCGCAGGTGCAGCTGCATGTGTTGTTTGAGCATGCGGTGACTACGTGCTGCTGGCGGTGCAGCCGACGGAGGAGATGCAGCTGCTGCAGCTGCAGGTGGAGGAGAATGCGCTGAGCCTGGGCTGCTTCCTGGCCCTTGTGTGCCTTGAGGCCTTCTCGCCCTTTCGCTCCACCCAGGCTGCACTGGAGAACATGAACACCATCTTGGAGGGGCTGCTGCACGAGGACCTGGGGCTGCTGCTGGAAACCAGCCTGCCGGCCAAGAAGAAGGTCCTGCTGGGCGTGGGCGACCCTAAGATTGGCGCTGCAATCCAGGAGGAGCTGGGCAACCCATACCAGACGGGCAGCGTGGTGGCTGAGTTCTTGTGAGGGATCCGCCTGCACTTCCACAGCCTGATCAAGGGGCTGACCGCTCAGGCCGCCTCCAAGGCCCAGTTGGGGCTCAGACACTGCTACTCCCATGCCAAGGTGAAGTTCAATGTCAACCGGATGGACAACATGATCATCCAGTCCATCAGCCTCCTGGACCAGCTGGACAAGGACATCAACACCTTCTCCATGCAGGTCAGAGAGTGGAACGGCTATCACTTCCCAGAGCTGATCAAGATCGTGAGCGACAACTACACCCACTGCTGCTTGGCCAAGCTAATCGGGAAATGCAAGGAACTGAGCGAGGAGAGCCTGGAGGCCTTGGAGGAAGTTGTCATGGACAGTGCCAAGGCTCAAGCCATTCTGGATGCCTCCCACTCCTCCATGGGAATGAATATCTCACCCATCAACATTGACCTCATCAACATTGAGAGCTTCTCCAGCCAAGTCATCTCCCTCTCCCGAGTATCACAAAGGTATGCAGGAGTATCTCCACTCCAAAATGAACCAGGTGGCTCCCAGCCTCTCAGCCTTAATTAGAGAAGTGGTGGGGGCTCTTCTCATCTCTTATGCAGGCAGCTTGACCAATCTGGCCAAGTACCCAGCCTCGACACTTCAGATCCTGGGGGCAGAGAAGGCCCTCTTCAGGGCCCTGAACACCTCCAAGTACAGCCTGGTATTTCACTCCACCTTCATTGGGCGAGCAGCGGCCAAGAACAAGGGGCGCATCTCTCGCTACCTGGCCAACAAGTGCACCATCGCCTCTCGCATCGATGCTTCTCAGAACTGCCAACCTCTGTCTTTGGAGACAAGCTGCTGGAACAGGTGGAGGAGCGCCTGGCCTTCTATGAAACTGGAGAGGTCCCAAGAACCTGGAGGTCATGAAGGAGGCTGTGGAGAAGGCTTCGGAAGTAGCAGCTGCAATCAAAAGAAAGCTGGAGAAGAAGCAAAAGAAGAAGCTGAAGCAGAAGAAGTGCCTGGAGGCTTTGGCAGCAGCTGCAGAAGCAGCAGAGACACAGAACTCCTCACTCCTGGAGTCTCCTGAACAGGAAAATGAGGTGAAGGCCAAGAGGAAGAAAAGGATGTCCCAAGAAGTGGAGCCAGAGCCGACCAACAGTGCCCTAGCAGACGAAGAAGCGCCTTTGCCCAAGAAGAAGAAGCACCATCAGCCTCCAGTGGTGTCAGTGGCAGAGGAGCCCCCAGCCCCCCAGGGGAAGAAGACGAAGAAGGCGGCGGCGGCCAGGGCGGAAGAGGATGACGACTAGAGCATGGATGCGAAGTCCATCCTATTTCACTTCTTCAAACAAAGCTTTGGGGTATTTTTCCCCACAACCCAGAACTTTTAAGGCAACGAGACGGCAGCTCAGACGGCAACTCTGGCGCAGAAGGAAGGCTGCTCCAAGGGGGACCGGACAAGGCATGGATGGCCAGGCTTCTCCCCAAAGGCAAAGGGAATGCTCTGGGCTTCCAGCAAAGGGAGAGGATGAGAAGCGGGTCAGGCCAAGACCACCCACGAGGTCCCTGTGCCAGCCCATCAATGGGGATATGGGGGCCAGCAGGAGTGCCTGCTGCAGGACTGTAAACCCAAATAGTCTTTAGCTCACACCACATAATGATAAAAATGTACTAACAGGGAACATGAAAGGAGCCTCCCTGAAGAACATGTGCTGTTAACACATTCAGGCATCCCCTGGACAACAGTTTATAGCTGGTTAATCCTTTCAATCCAAAAGCATCCAAAGTATAGTTGAGGTGCTCATTCCCACCTGTAAAAGTACCTGTATACTAAAAAGGGTGATTTCAGGTCCACAGATGATTAATATTTCAGTAAACATTCAGGGTTTATCTGAATGTAAGAAAGAACTGTTGCAGGACTTGTGCCAAAAATAAAACTGCAATGTCGTGTATATACAGGAGACTCACAAAGACAACTATCAGAAAAGACCTAAAATACAGAGCATGCGGCTTGTTGCAGAGAGGCTCCACCAACCGTATGGCAGTGCAGTTTTTGTGAAGCCTGGTATCCAGGTTCTGTCCATGACAATATCAGAAATAAATAACAGAAATAATTACTGTAGAGGTGAGCAACTGCATGGTCACTTCAGTGCATAAACCACCACTAACTGAGATCAAGGGTGATGAACATTCAGTAAGGATAAAATAAATTTTGTTATTGGAGACTTTAACAGTCACAGCAATATCTGGGCGTCCCTGTGGTGGGATTCAAATTTTTTAACAATCAGTTCTGTGGGCATGGCCATGTAATTGGGTGGACATGGCTGCTTCTTCTTCTTCTTCTTCCTCTTCTTCTTCCTCCTCCCTCCTTTTCTTCTTCTTCTTTCAGCACCCTCCCCCCCCAAGCTCCATTTTTTTTTGCCTCCTGGGCCTTAGGGAAGCCTCCTGGAGGGGGGCGTTTTTGCTCCCAGAAGGTTCCCCTGAGGTCCAGGAAGGCAAAAAATGAAGTGTGGTGGGGGGCGCAGCACACTCACCACACCCTGCCTCCTGGGCCTCAGGAAAGCCTCCTTGGCAAAGCGGTAAGACAGCGAGGGGGATCCCGGCACAGCTGATTGTTGGAACAGTTGATTGTCAGGAGGAAAAAAAAAAGAAATATATTAAGGAGTGACTAGGCAGAGGAGAATGCAGTCAGTGATGTCAGGCATGTTTGTGATGTCGCACATGCATGATAAGGACTGACTGGGTGGGAGGGGAGGGGAGGGGTGGGCAGGGAGAGGCAGGGCCAGCCAGGGGCATGATTTGCCAGTTTTCCAAACTGTGCAGAATCATAACAAGCAGTTCTATAGAACCGGTCAGAACCAGTAGAATCCCACCCCGGGATATCCTGATGAGAACAGAAATTGGGAGGCTGTAACACAGTGGGCAGATTTGAATAACCTGACTCTTTTACATGACAACAAATTACCAGCTTCATTTAACAGTGGAAGATGGTGCAGGGAATAAAACCTGGATTTGATATTTGTGAGTGACCATAATTCAGCAATGTATCAAAGTAATCTGCCTACCTATTTGTTTAATTTATTATTTAGGAAATTTATTTAGGAACTTTATATTGCTGCCTATTCGCATATGACGACTCAAGGCGGCATAAAAGAATATAAAAACCTCGTATAAATTATCCCAAATTCCCAGCACTGACCAAATTATATGCCAGGTTACTGCTGTAATTTGACCTCACAACATCCCCTTTCGATATAGATATAACTTCAAAACAAGCCAACTGGCCTAAATTTCAGAGACTATTAGACAATGCTGCTACCCAGTTAATAGCTGAATTGAGCAATTACAACGAATTTGTGGAAGTCATTAAAAAAATGTTCCTGGCTATCAGTCCCAAGGGGCTGCAAATCCCACTATATCCAAGGCTTTACAGTAGAAACAAAGGACAAATTGCAGAAGTATCTTATTCTTTTGAGGCTGATCCTATGGCAGATGCAGTAAATGCAGGACAGCAGCTAATTATTTCTATAGTTGAAGTGAAGAGAGAAATCTGAATTAAAACAATAGAGGAACTGGACATGAGCACAAGTAACCACAAAGTGAGTCACCTAAATAATGATCCAACTTACACTAGAGATCATACCAACATGACTAAAGACCAAATAGCCAGTCAGCTTCTTAAGAAAAGCAACCCAGATAAAAGGTCATCAAAACACAAGATTAAGATCAATACAAATGAGGAGGAGGAAAGGACTAATCTATTGTCCCCCTTTATGATAGAAGAACTGAGACTTATAAGGAAGAATAGGCTATGGAGAGCTGTTGATTTGGATAATATCATTATTTGAACAGATAAAGCAACTGGACCAAAAGCAAGACAGTGGCTAGTAGAAATGTTTAATGAATGCTTGGAACAAAGTGAGATTCCTAGCATCTGGTGACAGACTAAGGTTGTAGCAGGTTTAAAAGCAGTGGTGGAATTCAAAATTTTTTACTACCAGTTCTGTGGGCGTTGCTTATTTGGTGGGTGTGGCTTGGTAGTCATGTGACCGGATGGGCGTGGCCAACTCAATGTCACTCACATCAAGAGGTGCCTCACCTGGCCCCTCCCCTCCCAGCCATTCCTTGTCA
>BHFT01003778.1:0-27723 GCA_004320025.1 Laticauda laticaudata | reverse complement strand
TGAATTTAGTCTTTGCAATCTGTAGCCTTAATTCATCCATTTTGTTAGTCAGAGATCTTGCATTGGTAAGAAATATATTTGGAATTGAAGGCTTGTGTGGAAACTTATTCAGCCTAAAGAAAACTCCAGCAAGGCATCCTCTCTTCCTGTTCTTCTTTTTCCTCCTCTTCCTCCTTCCTACAGGGATAGTGATCCATGGCTTCCCCAGGAGCCTAGCTGCCTTCTTTGGTATGTTATGAGAATGTATAAAATCATCCATAATAGCCTTTTCACATTTCAGTACAATTTGTAACAAGGCTTGGTGTCTATAGATGCTCCTTGCGCCACAGGATTCAATCAAGGATCTAAAACACAGAGAATCATACACACCATACACTGAAGGAAGTAGTTGTTAGCCACAGCATCCATGTGTGCAGCCATCTTGAAAACCATAAGTTGAAGTCCATAAGTCTTAAACTTGCCAAGTTTGAAGACCCTTGCCCTAAAATCAGGACAGCTCAATCCTTCCTTATTTTCCAGGAGTCCATCAAGATCTGTCTTTATTATGAGATCTTGGAATCTTAGATTAGTGAGATCTTGAGGTTGCTCCATTCCAAATAGAATCTCTTATGTGTTCTTTTTAAAAATGAATTTGCTTGACATGTTTAGTTTTTAATACTTTCTTTTTTTCTAGGGGCACCCAGGTCACATTTCTGGGTTGGATGTCCATATTAATACTTCACAAATAGTTCATATTTTTTTAAACCATCAATAAAAACTCTTCAAGTTATATTTTGTGAAACTGGACTTTCTAATTAATGAATACATTTAAATTTTAAAGTTCATACTTTAATTATATTTAGTTTTGACCTATAAGCAATTTAATACAATGTTCAAGTATGCTCTGGAAATTGAGTTATTTTCTGTAAAAATGAAGATCAAAGACAATATACTGTTAGAATTAGCTATACTTTTTCATTTGAATTTATTTTAGAAATATAATTTTTAAAAGTTAGCATATCCAAAATGACTGCAAAAACAAGGAATATGTTAGAGCTGAATTCTGAAAGTCAAAGCAAAAATGATGGTCTGTATTTTTTTCTATAGTTTGGTAATTGGGGACATACTTATTTAAGTAACAGTATTCTAAGCAGATTTCTAAGAAAATTAATAAAACAACATCGAATTATCTATCAGCCTATAAAGGATTGTAAATTCAGAAGATAAAATCTTATTTTAGATTGGTTCTCTTTAATGGATTATTAGATTTTCATGGTCCTGTTCCTAGGCCTTATTTTGCGACCAAACCATACTCTGGAATTGATCATTGATTCATTTAATCAAGAATTCAAAAATAATCACACCTTATGATAATAAAACCTGCCTGAAAGGTCACCTTTTGTACATATGAAATATACTAAAAAGACAAGCATGAATGCAATAGCCCCTAATTCTAATGGAACAGAGTACTTGAAAAGTATTAAAGTGGAAAGCAATTTACGATAAAAACCAATTCAGTTCCATTCAGCAGTAGATTATACTACATTTGGAAGTCCAAGTGTATATATGGTATTGCAACTTTAATATCCTTTAGCTAAAAGGCCCTTTGTTTCATTTTAAATTAGTGGTTCTTCTTTTTGTTTTCCATTCATTTTCATGCCTACATTTTTTCCTTCAATATCTGTGCAAATAAAACCTTGTCTACAACAATAATAAAGCATCAGGGAGAAAAAATTAAAACAACATGCTTGTTTTCCATAATGGTTTTTACCTCAAGCCATTCTGTACTGTCTCTGCTTGGACTCCGAAGTAATTGGTCTTCAAATGACACTACAGCATGTGGAGTAAGAGTGTTATTTAGCCCTACTTGTCTCTTTTCATATGGTATCTATTACTGAACTTTGGATGAAATGTTTGTGAGGGGAAGGAAATATTCCCTTCGTAACTGAATTCAGAAACATAAAATACTGTATTCAAAGATTGCTAAAGTTTTAATGAGTATAATGGCCCTGAATATAGGAAAATATACTAAAGAAAGCATAGCTTTTATTATATGAAGTAAGATTGGCATACTAAGTTTGAAAAAGAAAACTGTTGTCACACCTTTCAAAGAGCTCTAGTAGCGCAATGGTTAGAGTGAAGTATTGTTGGCTAACTATGCACACAACCTGGATTTTGATCCTGACAAGGTTCAAGGTTGACTCAGCCTTCCATCTTTCTGCAGTTGGTAAAATGAGGACCCAAATTGTTGGGGGAAATATGCTGACATTGTATATTGCTCAGAGAATGCTGTAAAACATTATGAAGTGGTATATAATTCGAAGTGCTACCGCTATATATGTCTAAGTATTAAACAAGGGTATAAATCCTGGGAGAATGATCACTGTACTATAATTGGCAAATGATTTAATCCTATACCTCCTCATATATTTTTTTTGTTTTATTTATTTATTTATTTATTTATTTATTTATTTATTTATTTATTTATTTATTTATTTATTCATTCATTCATTCATTTATTTATTTATTTGGTTTTTCATTGCTTACAAGATAATAGGTATAAGTAAAAAACATAGTTATGAATACATGGATACATATAAGGAAAAAAAAAAAGAAACAATAGAAAGACGGTAGGCACGTTGGTGTGCTTATGCATGCTCCCTACAGACCTCTAGGAAAGGGGTGAGGTCAATGTAGACAGTCTCAGATTAAAGTTTTTGGGGTTTGGGGAAGAAACCACAGAACCAGGTAGAGTATTCCAGACATTGACCACTCTGTTGCTGAAGTCCGTATTTCCTGCAATCAAGTTTGGTGCGATTAACCTTGAGTTTATATCTATTGCTCTGCTCTTGTATTGTTATGGTTGAAGCTGATGTATTAATTGACAGGTAGGACATTGCAATGTATGATTTTATATGCTATACTTAGATCAGACTGAAGCAGCGTAGTTCTGGATTTTCTAGGTCAAGAATTTCAAGTCTGGTGGCATAAAGTATTCTGCAATGAGTAGAGGAGTGGACAACTCTTCTTGTTCGTGAATATTTCTGGACCTTCTCAACTGTGTTAATATCAGATACGTAATGTGGGTTCCAGACTGATGAGCTGTATTCAAGTATTGGTCTCACAAATGTTTTGTATTATCTAGTTAGTAGTGTGATATTACCAGAGAAAAAGCTATGTAAGATTCGGTTAACAACTCTTAACACCTTTTTGGCCATGTAGTTACAATGGGCTCTAGCACTTAGATCATTCAGTCTACAAACTGAAGCAAGCACTGTGCCCAAACTCTACATATACATGCATACATACATAAGCTAAGGTCACATGCAGATTCACAGATATGAGCAAAAGATCAGTTAAAAAAAATCAAAGGTAAAACAGTATATTGAAAATGTAAATCTCTCAACAATATTTTATCCATTTTCATTAATTTGTGTCACAATAAATATTTTTCTTCAACTATCTTACTTGATTCTTACGATCTACCATTGAAGTATAGCTGTCCTTTATGATAAAGGACCATTCTTTCAAATAAGCTATCCTTTAGGTTTATTTTTTTTTTTAAACTCACTTTTGTTCCCTTTTTTTGTTCATTTATAACTTTTAACACACAAATGGTAGTACATACAGGTATTGGTCAATTTACATCCATTTATTTACCAACTGTTCAAAGTTACAATGGCACAAAAAAGTGACTTACAACTAGTCTTCTCTCTTATGACCTTTGCAGTATCCCAATGGTCACATGATAAACATTTGGTTGCTTAGCAGCCAACATGTATTTACAATGGTTTCAGTGTCCATCGGTTATGTGATTGCTACTTGCAACTTCCCAATAGGTTTCCGATAATCAAAGTCAATTGGGGAAGTCAGACTTGCTTAACAACCACATAATTCATTTAACAATTTCAGTGGTTCACTAAATAACCATGGCAAAAAAAGTCATAAAATAAGGCATGGCTCTCTTAACTGCCTTACTTTGCTACAGAAATTCCATCCCCAATTGTGGTCATAAATTAAGGACTACCTATAGTTTTTCACATTCGGGTGAAAAATATGGATTTTGAATAGTTTTTTAAAAATAAATTTACATATACTATTGATTTTAGATAATATTAATAAGGTTTTCTTTTTTGTAAAAATTTTTCTGGTTTTGCTATTGAATTTTCCTTTCAAAAGCAAAGTTATAAACATAAACATTTAAACATTTTTATTATGAACTTTTAAAGATTTGCCTCTTTTTAAAATTTGTCCTTTATTTTTTCCACGTTTTCATATGGTAGCTGTAGATAATGCTCATATACATTTTGCAATATAGATTAACAAATTAGGTTAAAAATAAAGAGAAAAATACAACTTAACAGTGAAGGTATTCAGTAGAAGCAGAAGAATTGAAATTGAATTTTTGTTTTTATATTTTCTTAAACTTTATTGATGAGTTATGGGGAACAATATTGTCATTACATTTCATTAGAATGCAAAAGATACGAAGAATCCCATTGTGTCCATCACCCTATTTAACAAGATCTGAATAAGTGCCTATGTAAACCTGATGAACAATGCATTAAATAAAATTCCATTTTTATACTGATACTGTTACAGTAGGAGAAGTAAGTACTAAGTCCAGGATTAGAGATAATATATAAAGATGGAAACACTGAATGGAAGAGCCTACTTGCAAACTAAAATCACCTTATGTAGGAGTAAAGATCACCTTATGTAGGAGTAAAGATCGTTAGATTAGATTTTGGTTAGATTGCATTATAAAAATGCTTAAAAAGAGTTCAGAGTTTCTGGGATAAAGCTACTAAGAGCAACAACAGTTTTATGTAAAAGTGACATTGCTATTGATTCAAATACCCACGAGTATAGCATAAAGTATACTGTGCTAGCCTGAGATTGATTTGATCAGCCATGAAGCTCACAGCCTGATAATGTTCTTAATGTCATGAAAATAAATGTGACAGACTTTATTCTTCTTGCAGGAAAGTTGAGTTATTAAGAGAATAAATAAAAATAAAATGTCTGATTCAATATTTTACACCCAACCTCAGCCATATTATAGTTTGTCACCTACCTTATGTGGGTAATAAGAAGAGTTGCAGATGGAATGAAAAAGTCATCTACTCTGTCAAACTGCTTCCCCACTGGCTGAGTGTGAATAGTGTGATGAGAAATACTTCCACTGGCCTGGGTTATCACCTGGGAAACATATGATACATTTCTGAAGTCATCATTTGAATGTTAAATTATCAGAAATAAAGCAAGACAACCTGGATAATACTCATGAGGTTACCTAGTTTGGGTAATGAAATGTCTGGATAAACAAAACAAAACAAAACAAAAAACCAAGCAAGCTCAGAGAATACCAAGGATCCCTCATAATCTGAGGACTCTGAAAGTCCCATGCAGAAGCTATATTTACATTATTGTAACCCTTTTACCCAAAATGATATCAGTACAATGTAAATCCTTAAGTGGTTTAATTTTTGATGAAATAATTGATTGCATAATATAAAGACAAAGGTATCATCTACATACCAAATATATTTACAGGGATGTAAGTTTTATTGTCTTCCAGTAATTTTTCTAGTATAAGACAAGTAACTGTGATACAGCCCTTGTCTGGCAGAAGGATTATGATGTTTGATCCTTGTTGAGGTTTTTGAAGTCTGCTCAGTCATCTGCTTTGAATTAATTCTGATTCTGTGTTGTTCTGATCTTTGATGCAGTTGTTTGTGATATGATTGTCCTTATGTTTTCTTGGGTCTCTGAAATAAGTCCTTTAGTTTTACATGCTGCTTCTAAGGCTATGAAGAATTCTAATCAATTGGCATTCTGTGTTATAGTTGATGCCTTTATGTAGGATGTTATATTCCGTCATGACTAGGTGACAGATTGACAAGTTGACAACCCATTCAACTTCAGATATCTCTTTGTTCCTGAGGTTTAGCAAGAGCAGTTTGATTTGGAACTTGCTTTCATTTTTTTTTCTTATATTAATAGACTAACAAAGCTCATCTCTATCATCTCCACTATGTCACTGCCAGACTCCCATACGTACATATTAAATGTTCATATATTTACTACATAACTATCTTTCTGACAGTTTTCTATGTGAATATGAAATTGGATTTCTGTCAAAGAAACAATGTATTTCTAGTCAGTGCATGTGCTTCTATTCTATATTAAAATGCATATACTTACTTGTAGTGTAGGAGAATCCTTATCAAAGCTTCCCCAACTGAGCACCCATACTTGATCATGTGATTTATCATAATGTAGATTCACTGGAACTGGATCTGTACTTACAGCCTAAAGATTATGAAAAATTAAGAAAACAGTCACTAACTTAAATAATGCAAATGTTGCAATAAGTCTGGTGAAAAGTAAATGAAAATATTTGTCAATATTTCAAATATTACACAACTGGTAATTAATTTGAAACCAGATTACATTTGTTTAAAAATATGTTTGCTTATTATTTGAACAAGACATGTATATGTGTTCACCATATACCTTATGCAATTTATGCCAAGCAAAGATATTCAGCTCAACCATTTATTTGTCCTTTTAGTACATTGCAATGCTTCCAAATGTGGGGAAAGTTCTTGTTTTGTGTAATTAAGATTAAAAATCTGAACACATAAAATTCCCGAATCTATGCATTTCATCTTAACAAAAACAGAATAATTTTTAAAGTTTTCAATATGCAATCACATAAATTAATGCAATCAGAATTACCCACAATACAGACACAAACATACAGATATTTTGAATAGTGGTTGAGGGGGTGGATCAGCATTGTTCCAGAGTGAAAGCATTTTTATTGTTATCTTCTATTTGAGTTATTTTATTTAATTTTTAAAATAGTTTACTCAATAATTTTATTTAATGTGAATTAGTAATCTTAGTACCCTGCATTGGGATCAGTATTTTTAGAACTTTACAATTCAGATTAGTTGATATTTTAGAGTGTCAAAACCAATGCTTTGGACATTGGGAAGCAGCAATGGCTACAAGAAGGACACAAAGAAGAATTCAAATGGAATTCTTTCACATTCAAAGGGAAGAAGCCTGAGATGTAGAGAATATTTCAAGTATTCTGAATACTCTAAGGTCCAGAAACTTCCAGGCAGCTAAAACTAAAGAATTTGTTCCAGCATTAAGGACACAGCATGTAAGTCCTTGTCTCTCCTTTTCTTTTCAGTCTATGCAAATGAATTCTAAACCCTATTGACAGAGTTGATGTTTTCCCTTCCTTCAATTAGGCATCTATAGCAGATATAGGAAAGAACACTTTTAAAACCAGAAGTGATTTAAATGTGGATCTGGAGTTTGTTTCAAAGAATTGCTTTTTAACTGCTAAAATGGTTATTGCCATTTTCTTTCAGCTGCTTAATGCCAATCAGAAAATAGATGAAGGCTATAATAGCAAAGCATATAACTAAACCTTTTATGGAGTCATCCACCAACTCAGTTGCTCCAGACCTTATTCAAAATTCATATGTTTTCCAAGATCCCTTGGGGTAAACTACTTTTGCAGTGACTGCTCCAGATTGCAATTAATATTCCTAATAAGGGCAAATGGCACAACAGAAAAGCAGTATTACACCTTCTCTCACAATTTCTTCACTGTAGAACTTATCCCAGGAAGCTTACATGGCTTCTCAGATGGCATGGATTTGAAAGAATAATATTGACTTTTAGCATTTTGTGCTCCCTTCAATGCTTTTTGAACCATTTTCCAAGGGATTTCAAATTATGCCTATACTAGTCTTTCACAATTGCAATGTACAGAGCCTCTGCTAAATTCTGGGAGGAGAGCCAAGCCTGCGAGGAAAGATGGCATAAGCCCCAGAGTTCATAATATCTGCCAGCAACTGTCTGCACAGCAGAGTGTTCCACCAAATCCAAGGTCAGGACCAGATAGCATAGGCAGCATTACACCCTCAAATTAATTAAAGGGAAGTTTACAGACATCAGTCAATCCTATAGAGGATGAGGAAAACTTGCTCAGATGTTTGGCACTCTTTCTACAGAAGAACAACAAATAATTATACACAAACCTGAGGCAGTCAAATCAGTGCTCCAGTAACTGCTTGCAACTAAGTCCATCAACATGTTACTGCCCTCCAACTGTCCTCCTATTGAAATGTTAACAAGTTCATTGTCTTGAATGTTTAGCGTCCTTAAAAAGAAGGTGCTTCATCTCAAAGGTAATTCAGACAAATGGAAGGAACACCAAACTGATAAATGTAACACAATATTTTTATAATCCTCCAGATCAGGACTGTCAAACTCCTGGTCTGTGGGTGGGATTCATCACGTGCTCACCACATCCACACCTGGTTTAGTGAAGAGAAAATAGTTCCAATACATCACGTGTCACTGCTGTGACGATGTGAGTTTGACGATGTGAGTTTTCCCTGTTCCAGATGATCATCCTACAGGTGATAAACTTTAAAACTGGACTGTAAAGAATAGACTAGTCAACAGACTGGCTTCATCCCCACTGGTTCTCCCTGTGTGGGTTCTGATTTTATACATCTAATGGCTCCCATCTACAACTTGTTATTTCTACCTGAAAGTATATTCTCTCCACAGGAACTTTGAATATGTGTACTTTATGCCTCCTATCCCCACTCTGGCCTTATTTGCCCTGCCCATAAAACTTCCCCTATGGATTTACCTTAGTTCAATACAATATCCACCCTAAATGATAACAAGGGTCTATTCTCTACCTTCTCCCCCAATCACCAATTTGTTCAACCCAAGTGTTATTCCTTCTGCACAATTATTCGGACAAAGCAGTTCAAGAGAATCAGCTAAGCAACAATTACATCCTCCTACAATTTATTCATGCTCCTTTGGAACATAACTGAGCACATCAGCAATCATTTAGATCAGGGGTGTCAAATTCATCGCCCATGGGCTGGATGCATCATGCGCTGGCCATGCCCACCTGTATTTTAACAAAGGGGGAAAAGTCACAACACATCACATGACAACAACGTGACACAGTGATTGTGACACCCTGATTTAGATGGTATGATGGCCTTGTCAAACTGGTTCATAGGAGGAAGAGTTGGAATTAGGACCACCCACCCGGAAATGGCATACCTCCCCAAATGCTTGGACAATCCAGTAGCTAAAAACAATGCATTTCTAGCCCTGTCTGCATTAGGAGAAGTGGCGAACAGATAGGCAGCCACTTGTCAGAGAGAATCAGCTGTGAAGAGCCAGCAATGATGACAAGCTACAAATCACCTCCAATAGGGTACAGCGGCCATGGAGAATGGTGCAGAAGGAGGCAATAGAGAAGGTTGGTGAGGTTGCTTGTAAGGAGGCAGCCTCAATTCTGCTCACCAGAAACACTTGGGATGGGCTAGTTTAGTTGGAAACTAGGGGAAGGTGCATTTGTTGGGAACATTTGTTTGCTATGACATGCACCTTCCCATCTTTCGTGGATGTTGTCTAATGAATCTTGAGTCATGTTTCTTGGCTTTCTCTCTCTCTCTCTCCTTCCTCTGTCTCTGTCTCTGTCTCTCTCTCTCTCTCTCTGTTTCTCTCCCCCCCACTCTGTGTCTTTCTCTCTTTGTGTGTGTGTGTGTCACTCTCTCTCTCTCTATGTTTGTGTGTGTGTGTGTGTGTGAGAGAGAGAGAGAGAGAGATGTGTGTGTTTCTCTCTCTCTCTCCCTCCCTCCCTCCCCCTCGCTCTCTTTCTCTCTCTCTCAAAGCCAAGCCTGGACCAAGCTGACAAGCTCTTCTTGGTGCTCTTTGCTACTCCTTTTATTTCTTCTTTTTGGAAATCCAGCTGGCTGAGGAACAAGTGTGAGCTGTGGCAGAGGCTTCCTTCTTCCTCCTCCCCTTTCCTTCTCCTCTCATGATCCCTGGATGGCTGTGGCAGGGTCGGAAGGGTACACATGAGCAGGGAGACCCTCCTTAAGTGAGTAGCCGCCCTGCCTGATCTGCGGGCATGGAGAATGGAGCAGAAGGAGGCAAAAGAGAAGGTCAGTGAGGTTGCTTGTAAGGAGGCAGCCTCAATTCTTCTCACCAGAAACACTTAGTTGGAAACTGGGGGAAGGTTCATTTGTCAGGAACATTTGTTTGCTATGTCATGCACCTTCCCATCTTTTATGGATGTTATATAATGAATCTTGAATCATGTTTCTTGGCTCTGAACTTCAGTTTTGTAAACTTCTGGATTTTGACTTCAGACTCTTGGACTGTAATCTTTCAAATCATAAATTTGAGGATCATACTGATAAATTTTATGTTTATTGTTCTCTACAGTGACATACCAGGTAACCAGATATCTTACCCAAGTCAAACAATTGTACAAAATATTTAATTAAATATTTAATTAAATATTGTCTTATTGTTTTCTCTTCATCCCTGATAATTATTTGCTGTATTAAATTATTTCTCTTTTTCTGTAAAGGCTGGACAAAGACTGTAATAAAGATATTTGATTTAATACATATATTTCATTCTAGCTGCTTAATTTTTTGTTTTCTGTTTTAGTCACACTATTATAGAACTGTGAAGCACAGCTTGTTTATCAGTTTGACAAGAAGAGTACCAGCTGGCTAATTAAGTGAATCTAATTTAAAGTAATGATGTAGATCCTCAAAATAATGTGCAAATGGCTGGCAAAGACCACTGGCAATGTTTAACTAGACTCCTGAGGTGTTACAAAAGCCTCTGTATTCCCCAAAGCAAAAACTGTTTTTCTTCCAGATTCGTGGGCCAGTTGTTTACTGCTTTTCTTTTCTAAAAACTTTAATAGATAATAGTTGCAAGTCTTTTATGTTTGGATAAATTGTACATTGACATATCACAATAAAGAATTAAACTAAAAGATTTGATAGTCACTAGAAATGTAAATCTAAATACTTCAAAAATAATAATTTTACTGTATTGTATCTTCAGATAAAACTAATATAAACTATAAAAAAAGAAAAAAAAAGTGCAGAGAAAAATAAACTTTCTTTATTCCAGAAAGTATAAGCAACTTTAACGTCCTTATTTCTTAAAATGCAATCTTAAAATATAATCTTTTAATATTTTCTTATTGACGTTTACAAATACAAAAGTATTAAAAGTATTAAACAATAAAAATAGTAAAATAAAAATAATAAAAAAGTATTATAAATAAAAATATAAAACAAAAAATACAGAGAAAATAAGGAAAAATAGTAAAGAGAAAAGATATATAAAAGATCCATGAAGATGTGCAAAGTACTTTAGTATCATTATCACCTTTTCTGATAGTTCAAGAAAATAGCTCTTCTTCCTATCTCATCTTTATAGTGTTGCCAAACAGCCCTAATCACTAAAAATCATAAAAAGCTACCAGAAATAATAACATATTTCTATAAAAAATAATAACATATATATTTCAGCCTTAATCAAATAAATCAGTTTTATATTTCTTTCCCTTATTTTAACACAGTATACAGTAACCTATCACTTTCTCTAAAAATTCAACAAAAATATTTTCTTCACATTCTATAAGAAATCTTTGAAGGCTTCATTTTTGATCATAGTAAAAAAAGTTACTTTAAGTGTGTTGTCCAGATTCTCCCCATGTACAGCAAGAGTTCTACAGGTGTTTATTCAAACTTCTCCCCCTCCAACAGGTCCTAGGAAAAAACCCCTGTGCCAGCCTTCAATATTTTCTTCCTTTGCTTTTCATCTTTTAGCTGTCATAAGTAATGGGGGGAGAAGGGGGGATATGGTTATGGGAAGCGAGCTGGAGGTTTTACAAAACAGAACTGTATAAGTTTTGGGGGGGAGTTTCTTATGTTTCTTTCCTATGCTTTGCGCAAGTGCTGCTCTTTATCAAAATAGGTCAAGGTCAACGGACAGAGGTCTCATGATGCCCACATGATGCTATACACAACTTTTAATTGGATGGACAATTTGAACTATTGTGGGTGAGAACATTGCCATCACTTTATATATGTCTTTACGTGCTCATTTTCTCAGATTCAGAATTCCTTTGATGCTACCACTTGATTTCCAGTAAAAGATATCTTTTCTCTAATTAATGGAGTCTAAGTATTTTTTTTCTTGGATTTTGCTTAGCATGGCAAGAATCATTGGACAAACAAGTTCAATGGTACACACAAAATTCAGGAAAGCAGTCTATGATTAAAATGAATCAGGATGTATGACATAAGAACACAAGGCACAGAACTGGGCACACTGCTCCAACAACATTCAAAATTTCAGGTTGGGATTAAGTAGGCCACATCAGTGTAGCTCTTCATTAAGAGGTGAGGTTGCCTCCTCATAACTGAAGTTGTGCTCTTGGAGGAGGTGTGAACTCCACTTTCTCCTCATTGCTAATGGGTGGCAGTTGCTCCCAGTCTTTGCCTGTAGTCCCCTGGCCACCTTGCTGCAGCTGTGGCTCTCCTCCCTCAGCCTCAGCCTTCTACTCATCCAATCGACCCAGCTGAGTTTGATCTGTCAGACTAGCATCAATCCTGACCAACACTCAGCTATGCACTTTCCACAGCTGACTCAAATTCACCCTGCTTCTCTGAATCCAGAAGCAGATCCATCATATTAACATACAAGAAACAACCCATATATTTTAACCTTGATCAAATAATCCACTTTGTATTCCTTCCGTTTACTTTTAAGAATATTGATCTTTAACCTCTTCAAATAGTTTTCAAAAAGTTGATTTTTGTCTCTTTTTTGAAAATCCTTCATAAATTTAGAACATCTCTTTTGAAAATGTAAGACAAAATATATCAATACACTCTTCTGATTTATTATTTTGTATCTTCTCTTTAATTATTAAGAGAACAGTGGGCTTTATCTGAAAATCCAGTGTAGCATCTTTATCAATATTTTTCATGTAAACTGACATTTTAAAATACACTTTTGATTCAGTCTCAGTTTTTGTTTTGTCCGGTATAATCTGTTAAAATCTTCTATAACCAATTTAAATATATTTTATAGTAGCAAACAGGCTTAAGAATAATTTCTGACTGCATTTTTCTAAATATCCTTGTAGTTCTCCATTTTTGCTTTGTTCTATATTAATGTGTCTATTCTCCTTTAATTATAATCTTTTCTTCTTTCTGATGTTGTCTAGTGTCCCATCTGCAAAATGTTTTCTAGTTGTCTTTCCACCTTTTCCACAGGAAAGCTTCTATTGGTAGTTTAGTTTAGTTTAGCTTTGTTTATTGTCATTGCATCTCGTACAATGAAATCAAACACCATCTTCAGTGCATATCATGACCATGAAAATAAACACAAACACAAATCCTTCACTCTTCACACACTGAACCGGAAACCCCCGACACCACACCAACACTGCACTATACAGCAGAATTCAAAAGAGCTACTGCCCTGGNCACTGAACCGGAAACCCCCGACACCACACCAACACTGCACTATACAGCAGAATTCAAAAGAGCTACTGCCCTGGAACAGAAGCTACTTTTCAGCCTATTTGTCCTTATTTTTATTATTCTGTACTGTCTGCCAGATGTTAATAGTTCAAAAAAAGGCTTCCCAGGATGAGTTGGATCTTTGAGAATGTTTTGAACTTAGTGTATGAGCATGTGTGTGTGTGTGTGTGTGTATGCAGCTATGTGTTTGTGGGGGTGTGCATGTGCCCAAATCAGTGTGCTAAACATCCTTTTATTGTTTATTAAAAATAAAAAAAATAAACTTGGATGAAACTTCGTTCATCAAGGATAGAATGAAAGATATGAAAAGCAATTTCCAAAAGTGATTGATGAACGAAGGATTCAAACCAGGCTGGCAAAAATGCCTTTCCCTCAGCTATCTTATGGTCTCCTCACAGGAAGTCTGTAAAGAGTGCTTGTGAGAAGTTCTGATCTTGTCCTAGTTCTGGAGAATTGAAAGGCATTGATCCATTTGAAGTCAAACTCCCCCCCTCCCCCCAAAAAAACCTGCTGGGAGCTACAAAACCTGGGTGGGCATGGCCAACTCAACATCACTCACTCCCACCCAGTCACATGACCTCCTAGCCATGCCTACCCAGCCAAAAAACCCTTCTCTCTCCCTCTCTTTTCCCCTCTTTCTGTATCTCTCTTCCTCTCCCCATCTCTCTCTTCCACTTTCTCTCTATCTCTCTCTGTCTCTCTCCCCTTCTCTATGTCTCTCTCTCTCTGATATGTGTGTTTGTATATCTCTGTCTCTCTTCTTTCTCTTTCTTCTGGCAATCTGGCAATCTGTCCTTGGGACTCTCCTTTTATTTTTATTTTTTGGAAATCTGGGCTGGCTGAGGAACAAGCGCAAGCCATGGTAGAGGTTCCTTCTTCCTCCCTCCCTCCTTTTCCTCTCGTGATCCCCTGGATGGCTGTGGTTGGGCCAGGAGGCTGCACGTGAGCAGGGAGACCCTCTTTAAGCGAGTGGCCACCTATCCTACATGCACCTTTGCTGTGCTTTGGCCAAGTCCAACTACTCACTTGAGGAGGGTCTCCCTGCTTGTGTGCACTCTCCAGCCTTGGCTTTCTAAGAGAGAGAGAGGAGAGAGAGAGAAAGAGAGAGAGAGAGAAACTGACATAGAGAGAGGGGAAGACCAGCTGATGGGTGAACATCTTTGGCAAGGGCACTCTGGCATTCTCTGAGCCGGACCCCTGGGCTGGGTGAGGTTCGGTGGGGCCAGCCCCCTTTTCCCACTGCCTTGAGCTTCTTAAAATTGTGGCTGGGTGCTGTGGGCTCTTCCCCCTTTCCATCATCCCATCCTCCCGGATCTCATTTCTACCTTGCCAACCCTTGTGTTAGTGAAGCCAGCATCAATTGTGGCTGGGTCGGGCCAGTGTCTAAGGGCAGAGACCAGGTTGCGTGTCTCCCCAAGCAGCAGAGGCAACACCAACAAGGGCCAGAAGAAGCTCCAGAGGTGCAAGAGAATCAGCCCTAGCCACTTCTCCAACCCCACTCTTGCCCTTACCTTCAAAGTCCAGGTGAAGGAGGGAAGGGTGAGGGCAAGGGGCAGGGTCAGCCAGTGATGGGACACAGCTCTGGAGGCATTGTTTGCTGACACCCACCTTATACCATATGTCACCTCATTCTCTGACATACTAGTAATATTTAGTCTTCTCTTAATAAGAAATAGGTGTTAGTTTTCATGAATCAGTTGAACTTAGTTACAATTAGTTCATTATATTCATTTCTATGTCAGTTTAATAATAATTTTATCTTCAAATGCTCCAATGAACATTTGTACATATGTATTTTTGTACATATTTAATCAAACATAGATTTTTAAAATCCCTTTTACATCATTTTAGCAAAGGAATTCAATATTGTGGACACTTTCTTTTCTTTTCTTGAAATACTATATGTAGAAAATTAAGCTATACAGACAGAACTGGGAAAAGACATCAGCAAGAAGCAGAACAGTCCATATGTGGCTACTTTCCAAACACAGTTAAATATATTCAATATAATCCTGTTTCCAATTCCCAAGGAACAAAGCAAAGCATTCTACTACTTCTCACAAGAAAGAGATAATAAAACCAAGCAAGCAAAAAACAGAATTTACCTACAAATGTACAAAACAGTAAGTTCTTTGGCAATACGTATCAAGGCACAGGCCACCAGGTAACAGGTTCATGTTTAAGCTGCCCAAAGTGTATTTATATGTTCCTGTGTGTTTTGCAATCAAAGTGTTTTCTATAGAGTACTTTTTCAAATATGTATTCCACTTCCTTTAGAGTTCTAAGTTTGAACAACATAAGGCTAGTGTGCAGACCTGATCATTTGAGCAATAGTCTTTCGGTGTTATATTCTTCAGAGAGATAACTGTGCGGCATATATATTTTCTGCAGTGACATGGCAGGATGGCCACTGATATGAACAAAGTTGTTTTTCAAAAAGATTTATTGCTATGGTGGAAAATTCTTTGTGCCTTTTTGGAACTTGGGTAAAGCTGCATCATAAATAATGGAATAACCTACTACATCATTCTTTTTTAACTCTTAGTCATTTTTTTCCTCACAGCAGTATTTTCATTTAGGTATGATCTCTCAGTGCACTTTATATGTTCCAGGGGTTTATATGTATGTGGCCATTGTTTTTATTTAGATTTAATTGAATTTGATTTTATAATATATTGCTGAATGGTATGATACTTCAGCTCTGGAACTTTTTTATAATAAATGATAGTAATCAAAATGCTAACCTGTCGCATTAAACTTATTGAAATTCCCTGTATATAATTGTGTGTACTATTTGTGATGCTATAAAGAAAATTTATTTTAAAAATGAGTACTGAAAACTTTGCTAAAGGTAAAGCTTTCCTGGACACTTTTAATCAGTCATTTCTTTTTTTGCTTTTGTTCCCTTTTTATGAAGAAGACATCTGCTTATTAAATGTTTTATGCTTATTTACAAAGTTAAAAATATTGTCTGAAGAAAAGTTACAGTAATATATATTTTAAAATGTGCCATTTTTAGATTACTATTTGTGTTTCAATGCAAAGTGATAAAATTATTTTTCCCCAGAGCAAAAATGTTGGAAACATTTTTCTGGATAGATGTAATTGGTTTTCTTTTGTTGTGGATGAAAATGTCTAAATCTTAAATTTGTCTAATTATAGTACTTTTAAAACTTTGTAATTGGTTTCTGTGTTTAATGTTTTATATAAATAAATTGCCCATAAATGTATATATCTTATAAACATGCATGAAATGCATTTACTTATCTAAATGCACAAAAATGCAGAATTTATATGATGAATTAAGGACCCAACAACATCTACAGTTCTGAACTTTTATACCTTATTCTTTATAATTGTTTATGTTTTCTACTGCAAATGCAAATGTATATTTTTTAATCCATTACTACAATAGTCTAAATTGGTTCTAAGCAGAAAAATATCATGAAATTTTTAAAAAAATAATTGGTAATAGGATGCTTTAGAAATTATGTCAAAGGAGAACAGGTAGAGTGTGGTATTTTAACATGTGATTAGCATTGGTGAAGTGGCAAAGAATTTACATGAATGTTCAGTTTTAAATACATTTTTATCTCCTGCATAGTCTCTCCTATTTCCCATCTTTTTATTAAATCCTAAGGGAATAAATCACTAAGGATATTCTACCCTTTTAAGATCTCCCTTGAGCTTAACTATTGTTGGCATTAAGAAAGAGATTGCCTATGAGAAATTTCTGGAGAATTTTATTCTTTCCTGGGAGATTTGCCTACAGTTTCCCTGGTGTACAAATCAGTTAGAGAATTTCAAGAGCCTCCAGAAATTTGTTGTGCCCAATTTATTTCATACTAAAGCTTCCTTTTTCATAGTGTATGCATTTACCTAATGTACTGTAGAGCAGTGGTCCCCTATTTGCAACTGGCCACACGAGTGTGCTGACGCACAACCCCACTCACACAAGTGGCCTCTCTTCCCCCTTCCCCCTGATGCCAGGCCAACCCAGAAAGATAGGGAATGCTGCTGTAAGGTACATTCATAAGAAACATGATTTTGATAAAAATATGATGCATATAGACAAAGGGGCTAAAAAATTTTAAATCCCTGAAAATCAAGATAATATTTAAAAGCAGATCAGTCAGATTCCTCCCTAATTTACTGAATATAAGAAAGGAGTGAAGGATAAAGAGTATTATCACACAGACAGAGTTGTAAGATTCTGTTACTCTAACAAATCAGAAAGTAGTTTTGGCCTTCTTGTGCTTTTCTCTAGTAGAACAGACATTACACAAGCATTTCGCAAAGCATAAGAAACTTGTATGAGTGTTACCACACTATAAATAAGCAGATGAATTGACTTTTCTATGAAACTGAGTATGCTGCTTTAATGCAAAATGTGAATTTCAAAAATAACTGAGAGTAAATATTGGAGTGTTGATTGAGGATAAAGTTAGGTAAATTGATAAATAGAAGTTAATTATTTTCTCTTTAATAGTTAATATCCATATCTGTACATATATAAGCTACACTGAATTCAGAAAGGTTGACTCCAAGTATGGCATGGTAATTAAATTTAAATTTAATTTAATGCAAACTGAATTCTACAGCAATTCTACAGTCAGACCATAATTATATTTTGACATTTGAATGTTTTCCAAATTTTATGATGCATTTTACCAACAAAAATAATAACATCCCCCAAAGTGCACATATTCAAAGAAGTAATACAGAACATTTTTACATTGCATAACATTTTTCAAAATGTGAAAAAATATTTCACACACACATTCAAAATGAATATATCATAATCATAAAATAAATTAGTTTTAACAATGAAATTGAAATCAAATTTGTCTACTTTTTAAAAATGAAATTGTTTTATCATTAAAAACAATCATCTGTTCCCACTGACTCCAGGAAAACATAGATTGGTTGCCTTATACAAATTTATGTGCTTTGACTCATTATCTCCCCTTTAATCACATAAAGACAATTGATAAAGAAGCTTATTTATTATTCTTATACCTGAATCATGTCCCAGTTACATGGATTTGTCAAAGCTTATGAGCAATATTTTTTGTTATTATTTCTATAACAAAAGTATATATGCAATATGCAATGCCTTATCAGGATTTTTTTTTATACTTCCACTAGGGATTAGAAGAATGAAGTAAAGCGGTAAGGCACAATATATGGCTGACAAACTGCATTAAATTGATTTGGTTATAAAGAAAGGAGTGATTTTTTTTTAATGTGTGCTTTAAGACTGAGTAAAAAATCGACAATCTAATCATAGTTGGCTGCTGGAATTAAAACCTGACCTGTAAGTACACTTCCAGATTCCTAAGAGGCATGACAAAAGCAAATTTAATGTTCTTTATTTTGAGTTCCTGTTTTACCTAGTATAAATCAAATCAATAATCAATGAAGACAAATTGTCTTGTCACTCACAATAAATACTTGCAGGTACTTTACAGGAGACTTTTAACCACTCTTGACAGAAAACAATATCAGCACAATACAATAAATGGATTTAACTCTGAAAATTTTTTTGCACTTCTCAGGTTTGATTGGAAGCCTTATGACAATCTAATAGTAAAAGCTCTCTGGAATTTCACAAACCAGGATAGCCTGACCACAGTGACCACTGATTAGTCATAGAGTAGCGGTTCCCAACCTTTTTCACACTAGGGTCTGGTTTTGTGGAAGATTATTTTTTTCCAGGGATTGGAGCAGAGGTTGGATTCAGCAGGTTCTGACCAGTTCTGGAGAACCGGTAGTGGAAATTTTGAGTAGTTCTGAGAACTGGAAAATACCACTCTGACTGGAGATTTTACAGCATTCTTGCCCTGCCATGGCCACCAAAGCACACCCACAGAACCGTCAGTAAAAAAATTTGAATCCCATCACTGGATTGGAGGGAGTGAGGCAAAGTGCAAAACCTAGATCCCTCATATGTGCGGTTTCCAGTCAAGTTTCTGCTTCTGTCAGAATCTAATGCTTGATGATCTGAAGTAGAGCGGAAATGGTGATGCTAGTGCTGGGGAGTTGCTACAAATGCAGGTGCAGTTTTGCTGACCTCTAGCTGTGCAGCCTGGTTCCTAACAGCCCTTGAATTGGTCCTGGTCCATGGGTCTTGCGTTAGGGATTCTTGTCACAGAATATAAGCTTTCCGTGAAAAAGAGCCATAAATTTACTTGGAGATATCTCCATTTAAATCTGTTACTCAGGGATATCTCCAAGGCATAACAATAATATAAAACAACTTTTATATTCCAGCCTTCAAATGTTTTCATCTACATCTCTCAGAAATATTTATACAGTCACAAATATCTGAAAGGCAATAGCTGAGGTAAGCATTTGTGAGGAGACCTGTGGTTTTTTTTAAATATGAATTGGTACATTATCTGAATAATATTTTGAATGATAGTAGTACTTTCTGAAAATAATGTATTTCTTCAAATATGGCCATTTAAAATGAGTTAATTACTACACAATAAGATAACTTACCTGCACAACTTTTTGAGATTGTACATCAACAATGAGCACTCTGTCCAAAGTCGGTTGAGTTACATAGATGAATTTATCCTTGACATTAGCAGCTGATGCCCAGACACATCGCTGGACTTCATCCCCATCAGTGTTTGGACAGACCTCATCCTAGAATTAAGATAAAATTTGGGGTGAGTGGTGATAAAGGGAGAATATAGCCAAGCATTTTGAAGGAGATATGTAGAGAGAATGAGCTCATATCTGCAACAATATAAAATGAAATTGAGCAAAATTATGTTTCATGCACCTGCATCGACACCCCCGTTCCTGAAACAATGTAGCTTTCTTTTGTAATAACTTATAAAATGTTTGTTAACTCATGTCTCTTTTTAGATCAATTGGTTAGGCAAACAATTTTAGATATACTAAGAAAATTACCTTATACTTATATATTTTTTCAGGTTACAAGATGTGAAGGATATTCGAAGTATTTTGCTAATCAAAACAGGCAAAACTGGATTATATTAAAAAATGGACTACTAAATTCCAAGAAATTTCTTATACTCCAGGAATACAACTGATGTTGTACCAATACATTTTAATCCTATTTATATTACACTTTATTAAATAAACAAAGCTGTCATAGCTCTAAATAAAAATGTAACAGCTTACAGAAAAGTTATAATTTCAATGCATTAGATTTAAAATAATATTATATTCAGATAAATTCCCAGAAATGAATAGGAGTTCCATTAGATATTATGACTGAATTTATTTTTGACATGTGAGTTTTCTGAAATATGACAAAGGTGTTCCATGTGGCAGCCTTTAAATAGAAATTAAGATGGCTTAAGAAATCACTCTCCAGTTTTCAAGTTTGACAAATTCTGGCTAGACATTCAGTCCCAACAGTGGCTACTGAAGCCCATGATTAATGAATTTTTCCTGCCTTATTTTGCAGCCTACTCATGGCAAGGAACCAAATACTGATTTCTGTGAGTGGATCTTTAGGGAAAGTAATTTGTATTTGCATGGATAAACAACATTCAGCAATTATAAAATCATAACATTGAAAAGGATTTTGGAAGACATATAGTTCTAATTCAGGCTGATCTGTAAATTAACTGCTTGCTCACAGTGAGTTTTTCAGAAATCTGTAGTTTGACTGGTAGATTCATTTCACTATCTTCTCAGTCAGCTGACCTAAAAGGGGAAATGGGCAAACATTTGCCAAGTTCGTCCCAGTTTTTGCTCAATCAAAAGACTGATTTTGACTCAATCAAAATCCCCAGGCATTTGGCTTTGCAAGACCCATTACAAGCATTTTAACAAGCCAAAACAATACTGGATTCTAATCTGGGTAGTATAATTGCACTAGGAAAGAAGATGGGATGGTATTTTCTTCTCTTATGAATGTTTTATGATTTGGGGTCTGTTTGCTTTGCCCACCCAGGAGCAAAAACATATTAGATTGTGCAGAGTTGGATAGACTAACACACACTAGCACACACCCCAAAATCAAGTTCACCATGGAAACAGAAATAAACAAACAACTACCATTCCTAGATGTACTAATCTACAAAAGAACAGATGGCACATTAGGACACACCGTATACCAAAACAAAACCACACACCCAACCACTACCTCAACGCCCAATCCCACCACCACCCAGCACAGATAAATTCGTAGCCAAAACACAATCACCAGAACCAAACGCCTGGCAGTCAAGACACATATAAAGATTGAACTATGCACCCTGACTAAAGTACTGACAGCCAACGGCTTCCACAAAAACAAAATCACCAGCTTGATCCACAAAAAACACACCAAGAGCATAACAGAGACCTAGAAGATCAACAGACCTATGGGAACAGCTGTCCTGCCCTACATAAGAGGTACTACAGACAAAATCAGTAAGATACTACACAGGCATCACATCAAGAGTGGCCTTCAAAACAGACAAAAAAATAGCAGCCATCCTTAAAAACCCCAAAGACAAAACTGACCTGGAAACCAAGGCATATACGAAGTTCCCTGTGCATCATGCCCGGCCACATACATTGGACAGACCAATAGAAGAATAAGTATCCGCTGGATAACACAAAAATCCAGTAAAAAAGCTGGAACCACACCTCCTCACTAGTCCAACACATTAAAACCCACAGGTCACAATTTCAATGGCACTAAAACCCTAGCCACTATAGAAAACCCCAGCCACAGAATCATCAAGAGAAGCCATAGAGAATTGAAAAAAGACCTGACAGCATGAATAGAAGAGATGATTCCAGCAGACTGTCAATCATTTGGAAGCCTGCACTCTCAAATAGAAAGATCTCCACACCACAAGCCAGGCAACACCTGGGCACAAACAGACTCCCTCTGATACCTCCAGCTCAAACACCCCCCCACCAGGCACCCAGATGAAACCTAGCTTCCTAATAGAAAATAGCCGTCCTTTCACGTGAAGCCAAGCTGCACTGAAAGCCTCCAATGCAGGAGCAGAGTGTTATATATATGTATATACATGCATTGCTGATATTCACTGCATGCATGTATGTATGTATGAATGAATATCAGCAATGCTGGAGCACTGCAAAGATTGTAAATGTGATACAAAATGATAAAACATGTTTTATATTTTTTTAAAAAAGAACAGAAGCATAAAGGATCTTTTCCTCCCTGGGAACTCTCTCTCTTTGAAACTTCCATTTTTCTTACTAACCAGAGTCAGACTCTTGGGCCTCTATCTTTTTTCTGTTTTTTTAGAGATTACTGTCAAGAAATTTTAAAAGTCAGATTTTATCAGTTCACTAGCTTTAAAAACAACAACAACAATAACACGATACCCTAATGCCCAATGCTCACTGTTCAAGCAGGCCAGGATGAAATAGTCATAGACATCAGCAACTTGAAGAAACAGATTGTGCCCATATTAACATACACTATCTAACAAAAGCACATACTTTTAACTACATTAACATCAAGGCAGACAACATAGCATCATGTGTGCTAGCAAAGCCTGACATTAAAACATTAACCTTGACAAAAACAAGAAAGGATGTCCATAATTAGCCTGTATGGCAGTCTAAAGACAGGTTTTCCTAGGTTGGGGCTGTCCTTGTACCAGGGCAAGCAGAATGAGTTGTAATCCTGCATTATTGCAATATTTTGAGATGGAAGGATATTACCAAATCATCCCAAAGTTACTTTTTTTTCAAGAGGCAACTGGACTTTCTGGTTTTTCTTTGAAGACGTTTCGCATCTTCAGCTTCTGGATGAGAAGTGAAACCTCTTCAAAGAAAAACCAGAAAGTCCAGTTGCCTCTTGAAAAAAAAAAAAAAAGCATCTTTGGGACAACAAAGACCTGGATGACTGAGAATCTCCATAGATGTATTGCCAAATATTTAGTCATGTTTGTCGTATTTGCATAAGTAATGTTGAGAATATCTTGCAGTTATATATGCCATTACTGTAGTAGCAGGAACCACTTCTTTTAAAATGAAGGATAATATTGATAGGGTCTTGAGTTGCTATATATACAAGATTTTTTTAAAAAGAAAACAATCCTATTTTTCATTTCCCTGACTGTGGTTTTAATTTAATTTAATTACTCATATGGAGATGAAGATACCGCCTTCCTTTTTCAGCATTGGATCTGAATACATGTCTGTTTGTATGTACATTATATGTGTGCAATTATTTACTAGAAAGCAAAATATATTTTGGAATTCATAATTTTAGGAAAAACAGCTTCCTTAAGGCAATTGCCAAATTTTCCATGAACATCCCTGCATGCTTCTTAGCATCCTCTAAGTTTCCAAATATGAAGTGCTCCGGGGATTTACACTGTATATTATCTCTGATCATTAGTAAACATCACATTCCTAACAACACATTATAAACCAGCTATGAAATACGAGTAGAAATAATTTTAATATTCCAGTACTAATAAACACAGTTTTATGTTAATTAATGTAATATATTACAGCAGTTTTTTTAAAAAAAATCTTCATGTCTATATTTTAAAAAAAAAACCTTAGAATTGTGGCACATGTGCCTGTATTTATCTTCATAATATTCTTAGGAACAGCTCATCAGAAAATATTTTAGCATACAGATGATACTTATTCCTAACATAACGGCTTCTATTTGATGCATCCTAGTAGACCGCTGTAGCAATACTTATGAGCTATCAAAGATTATGACTTCAAGTGAAGGAAAAGCAGCAGGCACTGATGAGTTGTTAAGCAACTATCTTATTTCCATTCACAGCAACTTCTTTGGCATACAAAATAAGAAAAAACTGATTTCTCTCATATGGAATATTTTAAGAGACACCATTTAAAATTGATTCTAGAATTTTGTAGACTCCATTTTTGACAGTTTTTTTCTGATATACTGTTAAGATACAATCTGAATCATTACATGTCAAAATGAAACATAAATAAATTTCCTAATCCCACTTACAAAGAGTCTGTATGTAAAAAAAATGTTGGAATTAAATATAAAATCATTTCAAAATAATTTTTGAATTATATGACATAATAGAATATGTCCTGTAGATTTATTTATTTGTTTGACATTATTTGTATTTATTTATTTTATTTGATTTATAAGGCCACCAAACACAACACTGACTTGGGTGTCATTCAGACAGATACAATATATAAAAATATTTTAAAACATAATGGATGGATAGATGGGGAACATGCCAAATTTGAAGACCTTGACATGCTAAAGTTTGGGAAAACACAGTTTTAGAGATCATTTAAAGACAGGGCGAGGCAATCCAACCCTCTTGGAAAATGCTATTCTAAGAGCAGTTTAGAAGAATTTCCTTTGGAATAGCATTCCATTATTTCATATTTCTTGTATCACATATTCTGGGATCGTGCCGCAGTGAAATTTAGCTTAGATCAATAAGTCTCATTGCTCATTTTTATCCTTGCCTATGAAAGGGCAAGGAAATTTTTAAAAATTCTTTCATTGTTCTACTGATCATAATGAATTGATTGAATTAATGGAGTATGAAGTGTCTATATAAATTTAGTGACAGTAAAAATAAAATACCTATGTCTTGTTGACAGCATACCAAGCACTTTTCATAAAGGAGCAGTGCATCATTTGTCTATATTATCTATCTTTTTCTATATACTATTTTTTCCTGAAATTATAATCACTTGACAACCTTTTGTGAACTTGTCATTGACCTTATTCAGAAATATAAACATGACATCAAGATTTAGGAAGCAGAAATATTATTGGGCAATAGCACAGACTGCAAGCTATGTCAAAATATAAACAACAAAACGTATGCTGTGTGATATTCTTTGAACTTGATTGGGAAAAAGTGATATGAATGGTAGCCTTTGAACAGTGAAGTTCTTCAATATGAAAAATATTTACATATTTTCTTTTTTTAGCATCTACCAGAAACAGAAAGTGTTTCAAGGGAATATGGAAGACAACCTTTAAAAATTGATCACCTTTAAAAAATTTACCACAAGCAAGATGGCTCTGCAGGGATGTCACCAAATACTAGTTTTATATGATTAGTGCATTTTGAAGAAACAGATTGAAGCTGTGAATGATTCCAAAGACAATACGGTACAGTCGTGAGGTAGTAATTAACAAACAAAAAAATCCTAGTTAAAGCTGAAACATAGAAGATCATTTTTGGAGATTTAGAATGCCAGCAAAATCTTGCAAAACATCACCTTGTTGTGTTAAGGAGTGAACTGCTTTTTTCTATGATCACTTGTTGTAATGTGCTGTGTGTTCATCTACATATATATATCTTTTCATTCATGGAGCCATGAATATTTATAATGGACTACAGAAGGATGACATGCAAGACAATAGTCAAATAAAAACAATAAGTTGATGAAAATAGGGTTAGTAATCATAACTTTGATTTTGTAGTTGGGATCAGTGGTCACCAACCAGTGGGCTGGGGACTACTGATGGTCTGCGAGAAAATTTTGGTAGTCTGCAGAGAAATATCACTCCCAAAGCAATTAATCCAGGCTGTGCGAGAACACAAGGCTGTGCTGCCCTCATGGCCCAAAGGAACACAAGGCTTGCGTCACTTGCATTGCAAACAACATGAGGTAGTGAGGGGAGAGAGGAAAGGGTGGAGGGGGGAACTTGCCCCACACACCTGGCCTGGCCACCGGGCTGCTTCTTTCTGCTTCTTTCTTTCTTCTGCTTTTGGCTGCAGGCAAGGAAAGCAGCAAAAATCTTTCTTTCTCCCCCCCAAACTTCACCAGAAATGAATCTTTGGATCCTGCAAGGCATCCTGCTCTAAGAGGCTACACCAGCACGACAAGTCTCACAAAGACTCATTTCTAGCAGAATTTGGGGGAGAGAAAGAAAGATTTCTGCTGCTTCTGCTGCTTTCCTTGAATGAAGCCAAAGGTGTCTGTCTGTCTGTCTGTCTGTCTGTCTCTGTCTCTCTCTCTCCCTCAAAAAGGTTATTACATAACCCCAGGACAATGAAACTGTCATAAATATGTGTCAACTGACAAGCGTGTGAATTTAGATCATGTGAAGATGAGGATGCTGCAATGATCATAAGCATGAAAAATGGTCATATATCACTTTTTTCAGTGCTTTTGTAACTTCAAACAGTCACTAAATGAACTGTTGTAAATTGAGAACTACCTGTATCGGAACTGTATAAAATAAGTCATTTTATATAGACTTTTTGGTCATATAAGTTTATAGTTTTATCTGCACTGAGTTTTCTTTGAATTTTGTTTTAAGTTTCTGTAATATCCCAAAGGTGCTTTTTCAAGAGGTAACTGGACTATGTGGTTTTTCTTTGAAGACATTTCACTTCTCAGAAAAGAAAAAAAACACCTTTGAGCTAATCACGACCAGTTTCTGTAATAACTTCTATTTGTATACATGTGCAGATGTACAATTCCTATTTGAACCAGTTGTTAGAAGAAATTACTGGCCTAAACCTGTAAGGAAGGCAGGAAGGAAACATTCTGGTGTTGCTTACAGAAACTGCCTCTCCATTAATCCTTATTACATTCTTGGGAGGACTAGACTTCCTGTCTCAGGAACTTCTCTGGGGTTTTTTCCTCTTCCTTTGCTTGTGTGGAATGACCATTCAAAGTTACAATGGCACTGAAAAATGTTACTTATGACCATTTTTCACAGTTATGACTATTGCAGCATCCCCACAGTCATGAGAGGCCAGGTGAGGAGATGCGTGCCTTGATGTGAGTGATATTGAGTTGGCCACACCCAGCCAATCACATGATCACCAAGCCACGCCCACCAACCAAGCCACACACAGAAGCGGTTGTTAAAAAATTTGAATCCCATCCCCGGTGTTGTTATCCATTATTGCCATGTGTTGCAAAGTAGTGCTGTAAAGAATTTCAGAACACTGCTAATCTTTTAACACAGACATGTCTTTCTATGGAATGCACAATGGCACTATTCATAGGACAACCACTTTAAAATATGAGGCTGCTTTTAAAAAGTTGCAGGCATTTGAGCACCTGTGCTTCTATGAGTCTTTAAGCACCATTTTGAAATCAATCTGAAGTACTACACAATGCTATTCTAATGGACTTCTTCAAATACTGTCCTATTATTTAGCATTCTTTCTTCAGAAAACATACATTCATATATAAAAAAGAAGGACAAGTTAAAATAATTTTTAACTTCAAATAAGTTTACGATTGCATGAAAATATTTCCTAGTATATAAATTAATAATAAATAATTTCTATGTAAAGGCCCTGTCACACTGCCCAACGGATGCAAAACGGACACAACGGACGAGCAAAATGTTCCATCCGTTGTT
>BHFT01003777.1:0-21069 GCA_004320025.1 Laticauda laticaudata | reverse complement strand
CCCAAAAAAAAAAAAAAAAAAAATTGGAGGAGGGAAGAACTATCTGCTATAGTATAAAACTCTGCAAACAGCAATCCCAGATGGTTATTAGTACTTAATTTATAAGTGCTATTTTTAATTCTCCTTTTTTTCTTTCTTCCTAGAATCTGAAGTGAAATTTCAAAGACAGAAGGAGACAGCAAGAGTTATTTGCTGAACTCTCATCTCAGAGTTGTGAGTCGGTGAGGCAGTAAGTGTTCATCGTAATCTGCACGAAGAAGCTTGCATTAGCAAAGTTTCCATTCTTGCTTTCTATGGAAAAGAGAGAAGATGGCTCTTAAAAAATCACGAAAATAGGAGAGATCATACTGCATATAGCTCAGGTGATCGAAGCGGAACCGTTGTGTTCTTGGTGTTGTTTAAGCTTGGTAATTCTCCTTCAGATGTTTCATCAGTACGCAGGTGGTGTTATCTAAGCTGGCCATAAACATCTGGAAGAGAATAACCAAGCTCAGAAAATACCAAGAAACCTATCACAAGGTGATAAGAAAGAAAAAAGAGAATAATAAGGAACTATATTTTAACCCAACCCACTCACTCACAACAAAAGTTGTCCATCAATTTTCAATAATTTCCATTTTGCAAACACTGCCGCCCAATTGTTACAACTTACTATAAAAGACAGTGTTTCAGATTTAAAGGTTAAAAAAAAAACTACTCTAAAGAGATCACATGTAGCTTTAAGTCAACTACTGGTATGCCTTTGTTATTAGCTGCCCAGAGTTGCTCAATTGTGAGATGAGTGACATGGAACGAATGAATGGATGGATGGGTGAATGAATGAATGAATGTCTTTGTCTGAACATAACTTAGTGTTGTGGAGGGCAACTATTTGATTCCAAGCAAAGATCCATCATCTTTATAGAATTGCTAATGAACAGAGACATATAATATTGGTTTTCCTTTAAAAACTCCAGTGCTATAGACCTTTAATAAATCTTTCTTTCTTTTACAAGATATAAAAGGTAAAGGTTCCCCTTGCACATACCTGCTAGTCGTTTCCAGCTCTAGGGGGTGGTGCTCATCTCTGCTACAAAGCTAAAAAGCCAGCACTGTCCAAAGATGTCTCCATGGTCATGTGGCCGGCATGACTGAACACCGAAGGCGCACGGAACGTGGTTACCTTCCCACCAAAGGGGTCCCTATTTTTCTACTTGCATTTTACATGCTTTCAGACTGCTAGGTTGGAAGTAGCTGGGACAAGTAACAGAAGCTTACTCCATTATGTGGCACGAGGGATTTGAACCGATGAATTACTGACCTTTCTCATCAACAAGCTCAATGTCTTAGCCACTGAGCCACTGCATCCCTATTACAAGATATAACATCCACCTAAATTTCTGCTGTGATAAAACATTAACTTTTAGGGCAACACTTTATTTTTTGCGAGAGAGCAATGCAATATAGTGGTTAAAATATTGGACTAAGACTGGGGAAACTTGTCTTTGAGTCTCCTCTTGGTCATGGAAATTCACTGGATGATTTTGGGCCAGTCTCTCTCAGCCCAACCCATCTCACAAAAATTATTGGAATTTCTCCATCTGTTGTAAAATTTATATTGCACAGTTTAATGTCATGAATTATTAGATATCAACTCATTCTTTTAAAAAAGTTCTTAAGTTCTAAATTGATCTGAAGTCTTTTAACATGTAGAACTGATGTTACATTGACATTTTTTATTTAATCTTATTATAACTGCAATTCATCACCTCTTTGATTTCCTTTTTTCTGTTTTTCTTTCTTGCGATTAAATAATTAACAAAGTATGATATTTGGGTAAAAAAAATGAAATGAGAAAGTGCTATGTATGCTGTCCTGAACTCCTAAATAAAAGATGGGATAAGAATCGAGAAAATAACAGCACACAAACACTTGATCCTAACAAGCAATGCTAAATGTTTCAGAATACAGAATATCGGAGTTGGAAAGAACATTGGAGGTCTACTAGTCCAATCCTGCCCACTTAAGCAGGACACCCTATATCTTTCTGAACCAATGACTGTCCAGTCTCGTCTTAAAAGCCTCCAGTGTTGAAGCACCCACAGCTTCTGCAGGCAAGCAGTTCCACGGGTTAATTGTTCTCACTGTTAGGAAATTTCTCCTTAGTTCTAAGCTGCTTCTCTCCTTGATTAGCTTCCACCCATTGCTTTTGGTCCTGCCTGCTGTGGAGAATAACACGAGTCCTCCCCTCCCCCCTCCCGCCCCTTTCTTATGGCAGAATACCTAAGGAAGCAGCAGTGGATATAAAGGAATGATATGCAAGAAACACTTTGCATCACAGAACTATCATTTAATTTAAGGAAAAATGGAGGAGAGAGGGAGGGAGGGAGAGGGAGAAGAGAGCCATTTTGGTGTGGTAGATAAGTCACCAGGCTTCAAATGGGGAGCTTGTGAGTTCTAATCCTGCCTTGGGCATAAAGTCTGCTGGAAGATTTGGGGCCAGTTGTGGTCTCTCAGTCCTGAGAAGGAGCCAATGGCAAACTACTTCGGAAATCTTGCCAAGAAAATACAGGGACAGCTTTTTCCTAGCCAGTCTTTAGGAAACATTGATAGGGAGAGGGAGAGAGGGAGAGGGAGGGGGGAGAGGGAGAGGGAGACAGAGAGGGAGAAAGAGAGGGAGAGGGGGAGAGAGGGAGAGGGAGAGAAAGAGAGGAAGAGGGAGGGAGGGAGAGAGAGAGAGAGAGAGAGAGAGAGAGAGAGAGAGGGAGAAGGAGAGGGAGGGAGAAACTCTTAAGCACAGGTGTTGAACTCGCGGTATCACGTTGCCGTTATGTGGTGTTTGTGACATTTTCCCTTTTAGGCAGCTGTGGTGGTGGGCGTGTCCTGCACATGATGCATCTGGTCCATGGGCTGCCAGTCTGACACCCCTGCAAATGCAACCCCTGCAAGGTCAGAGAATTAAGCGGAAGGGAAATCACACCCGCTAGGATTAATTAATCCTTTATTGGGATTGGTCAGATGCTTTCAACCGAAGGTGATGAAGAACACTTGATGAGGTCTTCTCAACCACCACCACCCCTCAGCTCAGGAGTGGAATGAAGTTTTTTTTCAGCAAGATTGATTTAAGCATACAGACTGTTGCAGGTAAGGCACCATCTCCCATGAGCAACTGTTAAAGGGAAAGGTTCCCCTTGCACATACGTGCCAGTCGTTTCTGGCTCTAAGGGGTGCGGTGCTCATCTCTGTTACAAAGCAGAAGAGCCAGTGCTGTCCAAAGACGTCTCCGTGGTCACGTGGCCGGCATGACTAAATGCCGAAGGCGCACAGAACGCTGTTACCTTCCCACCAAAGTGGTCCTATTTTTATACTTGCATTTTTACATGCTTTTGAACTGATAGGTTGGCAGAAGCTGGGACAAGTAACGGGAGCTCACTCCGTTACGCGGCGCCAGGGATTCGAATTGCTGAACTGCCAACCTTTCTGATTGACAAGCTCAGTATCTTAGCCACTGAGCCACCATTCCAGAGGCCTTATTGTGCTATTTTTCCCTACCTTGATTGAAAAAAAGGATTTATAGGTAGTTCTCAACTTACAACCATTCGTTTTGAATCTGTTTAAAGTTACAGTGGCAGTGAAAAATGGTGACTTATGACCAGTCCTTCCTCTTATGGCTGCTGCAGTGTCTTTGCAGTGACGTGATCAAAATTCAGATGCTTAGCAACCAGCATGTATGGTATACATACAGAACAGAACAGAACAGACAGAACAGAACGGAATAGAAACAGAATAGGAATACAAATAAGAATAGAATAAAATAGAATAGGAATAGAAACCTGGAAGGGACTTTCGAAGTCTTCTAATCTAACTCCCTGCTCAGGCAGGTGACCCTATACCATCTCAGACAAGTGACAGTCCAGTCTCTTCTTATAAACCTCCAGGGACGGAGCACCCACGATTTCTGAAGGCCAGCTGTTCCATTGGTTGATTGTCCTCAATGTCAGGAAGTTTCTCCTTAATTCCAGATTGCTTCTCTCCCTGATCAGTTTCCAACCATTGTTTCTTGTCCTGCCCTCTGTTACTTTGGAGAATAATTTGATCCCCCTCTTCTTTGGGCAGCCCCTCAAATACTGGAATACTGCTATCATGTCACTCCTAATTCTTCTTTTGTTTAGACCCTCCAAACTCACCATTCTTCATATGTTTTAACCTCTAGGCCTTTGATCATCTTAGATGCTCTCCTCTGAATTTTTTCCATGTGTGTGTGTGTGTGTGTGTGTGTGTGTGTGTGTGTGTGTGTGTGTGTAGTATAGAGTCTCCTGCTTGAGCAGTGGGTTGGACTAGAAGACCTCCAAAGTCCCTTCCGGCTCCATTCTGGTTCTGATTGATGTACTTACGATGGTTGCAGTGTCTCACGTCATGCCACCTTCCCAGTTGGCTAAGCAAAGTCATTGGGGGGGAAGACAGATTTGCTTAATGACTACAGGGTTCATTTAACTACCATGATTCATTTAATCATTGTGGCCAAAAACAAAAACAAAAGTCGTAAAATTGACTAATTTAACAACCACCTTGCTTAAGAATGGAAATTCTGGTCCCAACAGTGGTTGTAAGTCAAGCATTAACCTACGTGCAGAACCTCTGTCTCAAGGCTACAGATTTGGGATAGGAAAGCAGAAAAGCATATGGGGCTCAAACTAAAACCAGATGTTGCACACAAGGCAAGTTCCTGGACACGTGTTGACTTCCTGAACTGGATGATTTCTGGGAGGGAGAATGGGGTTTTTTTTAAGAAGGAAAAAACAACGTAGCCAATTAGGATAACAGAGAAAGGCAATCAGAGGACTGCAATTCCAGTATAATTCTAACTTTCGAAAGGGTAAAATCTTCTGTGAAAGCAGCAAGCTAGTGGGCTATAAAAGCTGAGATCTGCAGACCAGAGTGACAACAGTAGAAAATCCATGGTGGCCCAGTGGTTAGAATGCAGCATTGCAGGCTAACTCTGCCCACTGCCAGCAGTTCGATCCTGACCCGCTCAAAGTTGAGTCAGCCTTCCATCCTTCTGAGGTGGGTAAAATGAGGACCCAGATTTTTTGGGGGCAATAGGATGACTCTGTAAACTGCTTAGAGAGGGCTGTAAAGCACTGTGAAGCAGCATGTAAGTCGAAGTGCTCTTGATGTTCTCGCTTAATTTCATTATTATTGAGCCCTGATGGTGCAGTGGTTAAAATGCAGTGTTGCAGGCAAACTATGTCCACAGCCTGGAGTTTGATCCTGACAGGACTCAAAGTTGACTCAGCCTTCTATCCTTCCCAGGTGGGTAAAAGGAGAACCCAGGTTGTTGGGGGCAATAGGCTGACTCTGTAAAGTGCTTAGAGAGGGCTGTAAAGTACTGTGAAGTGGTATGTAGATGTCCTGTGGCACATCCCTCATGGGTCACCAACCACCAACTCAACCAAGTTAAAATCAGCAGACCACCTTCAAACCAACCCAGGCTTTACATACCCAGCAGTTGCCACAGATGCATTGTGTTCATTAGGGCAGCCCTGCCAATCATCCCCTTCACGGGTTCGGTGAACCAGGGTAAGCTGGCATGGGGCCTCCCCAACCCTCTGCGCCAACCTGGTCCCGGTTTCTCATCCCACTCTTTTTGGGTGGGTTCCAATGGCTCCGCTCGCCTCCCGCACCCCACCCCGCCCCCATTCCCCGCCTGGTCTCCAGCCCGGGTTTTCTATGCAACGCCGCCTCCCAGCCATGCAAAGGGGAGGGGTTCCCCCCCCTCCTCTTCCAGGCTCAGCGAAAGCGGAGGGCTCCAGCCGCGGCGGCTATGGGAAGTCCGAGCCGGGGAGCAATCTCAGCAACCCCGGGACCCGCCGGCCTCCGCTTGCTCTTCCTTCTCTAGGCTTGCGCTCCGGAAGACTTCTCGGCCGCCCTCCGCAGAGGCCACGATGACCTGATTTCCTGGGGGTGCCGCCGCTGCCTTCGCCGGGTACCCTCGCCCGTCTTTTCTCCCAGCTCATCCGCCCGGCATCCTTTGGAGAGCCGCAGAGAACCGCGCCGCGCCGAGCGCTCCGGGGAGGAATGCGCGCCTGGCAGACGGAGCGCCACCCGGAGAGGGGCTGGAGAGGGAAGGAGAAAGAAGCGTGGGGGCCCTCTTAGCAGCACCTGCGCACCCCGCACCCCCCTCTGCCCATCCGCTCCGGCGTCTCCCAGCTGCTGCAACCTACCGACTTTCCAAAAGAAAAGCGAGCACGGCGGAGAGCATCTCCTTCCAAGGACCGCCTCGTTGCCTTTTTGCGCGCTCTTTCTCGGTCTTTCTCACTCTCTTTCTCCTCCTTTCGAGTTGAGGGGGGATTTCCTCTCTCACCGCTCGGTAGATTTTTCCCTCTGATCTTCTCTTTCATTGGTTCGGCTCTCTCTCTCTCTCTCTNCTCTCTCTCTCTCTCTCTCTCTCGCCCGGCCGGTCCCCTGTCTCCCCCATCTCTTTCTTTCTTTGCCAGCATTTTTCTTCTCCTGCTCCTCTTGCTTTGTCGCCTAAAAGACATCTCTCCAGCAGCGGCTTGGCGGGCTTTGGCTCGGCATCCTCCGCGGGGAGAAGAAAAAAGCATCCGCTCTTTACTTTCCATTCCCCACCCCCTCATCCCTCACAAAATTATTTAGAAGTTTGCAGATAACTCCTTCCCCTATTGAGGAAACGTTCTCTCTCTCTCTCTCTCTCTCTCTCTCCCTCCGACAAGAAATAAAGTTATCCTTTTTAAATTTCTAGTCACGTCCTTTTTCTCTTCTCTCTTTCTGCGTGCCTTGCTCGGCTTCCCCCCCCCCCCTTCCTCTTGCAGGGCTTAAAGAGAAAGCCCAGGAAAACGTGGCTGAGTCCTAGGGTTTCTCGAGGTCAACTCTTTTACTTTTGACAAAGGACCTGAAGTATTTATTCAGAATCCAGCAGCCTCCTCGTCCTCTGCCACCCTCCCCCACTCTTTTTTTTTTCTTTTGCTACCCCGGGACTTTGGAATTTCATCGGGATTATCCCCCTGGCAAGCCAGTCAGACTGGAACACACAGCGACGTCGGAGAACTTGGTCTTCTGCAGTGTGCAATTGTGTGTAATTTCAACAACCTCCCCTTCCTCCCCCCAATATAAGGGGTTTGGTCTTTCCCAAAGACCAGTAGCCTCTCAGAAGGTCTGGAGGAGGTTGGCGCTTTCTGGGACAGATTCCCTCGTTCTGCTGCAAAGGATGTTCCCTGCTTAACTTCCTTTCTGGCTCTCCCAGAGAGTCATGACAACCTTGCTTCCCAGCCTTGCAAACCTTTTATCTTTGGAGTGGGACCTCCAATCTGGTCTGCTTTGCCTCTTGCCTGCCACCTGCCAGCACTTGTCGCTTTAAATAACTCAACTGTGCAAACTGAGGGAGCCAAAGATGCAAGGATGGGGAAGGTGTCCTCGTCACCATCAGCCTCTTCCTGAAGGGGCTCCATCCCAGGTTATCCTCCTTCAAGCTTCCCTGCCCTTCTTCCAGTAATCGTCAAAAGAAGAAGAAGAAGCAAGCGGCTCCAGTTGCACGTGTCCCACACTGGGAAGTTCTTGATGGCTTCTCTAAGGAGAGTGAAAGTCTTGCTGATCTTAAACTTGATTGCAGTGGCTGGCTTTGTCCTCTTCCTGGCCAAGTGCAGGCCCATTGCGATGAAGAACGGAGATGCTTTCCATGAAATTCATCCCAGGGCAGAAGTGGCCAACTTGACAGTCCACCCAGCCAATCCCATTCAAGATGCAGTGCTGAAGCGGTTGTCCCTTCTGGAGGACATTGTCTACCGGCAACTAAATGGTAGGTCTACTGTTTCTCTTAGGGGTTTGTTCCTCTAGTAACTCTCTTGCAGTTCCAACTGATGTGTTTCGGGTGGCTTTGTAAGAAATGACTGGATTGCATGTGATGAAGAATCTGGGTCAACAAGTCCTACAACTAGTGGCAAGACTGGAGAAGGTCTTGAAATCCATTACTTACCTCTCCAGTTAGAAAGGGAAAGAACTGTATAAAATACTTCTTCCCTCGATAATTACAGTATTTTGACTTGATTTCAGGCAATGTCCAGTGCATTTAAGGTTGAGGCTTATTGGTTAACACAACTTACAGATAGAGGATATGAGGTAGGGAAGGGACTTGGTGAAACATTTGCTCATTAGTGTAGATAATACAGAATAAGCCCTCTGGATGGATACACCAGCTTTTCTCTGGTTGAATCCCCATACCTGCCAAACCTAGTTACTAAAAACTCTTCCGGTGTGCACAATATATCCTGGCATTATATCATCGCCTGGGCTAGATTTGCACAATGCATTAAGATACACACTTCCCATCCTTTGATTTTAAAAATGCAACCAACGGATGATCTAGTTAAAGTTGCTGTGTGAACATACTCCCTGTTCTTATCTTGTAAGATCAGGCACTTTGCTGTCTTCCATGCACTCTTAAAGATATTTAAAAGTCTGAATTTCAGAGTGTGAATTCCTGCATGTTGGCACCACTTGTTTTTGCAAGATGATGGTGGCTGCTTTCCTTGCGCTTTTCCTGTGTGCAGCTTTTCTCACCTAGCTAACATTTGGTGGGGTCCTCTGTGCATACAATTATTCTGGGGTATGTGCGCACATTGTGGCTTGGGGGAAAAATATCAGGATGTTGCCTGCTTTTCCCATGGAGCTTAAAAAAAACCCATTTCTCTCCATCTTCAAAGCTGTCTATTATTTCAATTGTTGCAAGTTTTGGGGATCCAGATACCCAACAAGGTAAAGTTAATAGCTAGCCTTGATGTTATCTCTGGGTGAAAATAGAGTAGGAAGAATCTGTTAAGAGGTAATTGTGTTCCGTCCCTTCACCAAGTTGGAGATAAAGGATAAGTTAGTTTTGAGAAGCAATTTACCTCTAAACTCTTTCCTCCACCCGACTTTTCAACATAAGGATATTGACTTGAGCGAAGCTTATTTTAAAATGCTAAAGCTGCAGCCTGACTGTGATGGGATTCAGCCGAAGTAAATAGACATTGTAATAAGCTGTAGGATTCTAAGAGGTTGAATCACCAAGTTTCCCATTGGCTGTGTTTGCACAATTTGCTTAACCAAGTCAGGTAAAAAAAATCTAATTGCTGCATTTGCATATCCGGCTTGGGTTGATTCATTTGATTAATATTAAGGCTGTTTAAGGTTGCTTTGTGTGTGGCAGGGAGAGAGAGATGTAATATGTTAGATGACCTTAACCTGTTTTGTCCTTTGGGTGAACCCCCAAAAGGGCTAATCAGGGCAAATGTATTATGTGAACGCAGCCATTAAATATGGATGGTGTACTTTGTCTATGGCCACTTAGAACATTCTTCTGAGCTTGGAAATAAAATACAGGTAGCAAGAATTAGATCAGTGGGGATGCCTTGAGTTACTCTTTCTAAAACATTGGCCACGGGAAAACTGTATTTTTTAGAACAAATCTCGCAGCCTCCAATTATCTCTGATTTGTGAAGCCCACAGAAATATCTATGGAGCTTCTCAGTCATCCAGGTTCATGGTTATCCCAAACATGCTTTTTCAAAAGGCAAATGGACTTTGTTTTCCCTTGAAGACATTTCGCTTCTCATCTAAGAAGCTTCTTCAGTGCTGACTTCTTCAGTCAAAAGTGAAGAAGCTTCTCGGGTGAGAAGTGAAACAAAAAAGTCTAGTTGCCTTTTGAAACAGCACCTTTGGGACCCACAGAATTTGCTTTTGTTGTGATGCTGAAATTTGGCTATTAATGCTCATCCTGTTAACTGTGAAGTAGCACCACCCTCTATCTTTTCATGCTTGCTTTTACTATTTTAAATTTAGAATATGCTGACTTTGACTGTTCACAAACACACACACACACAGACACACACACACAATCCTAACCTTGGCCAACTGCATGAAGCAGTCCTGTCTAGCTAGATGACATGGACCTAATCACTGAAATTTGCTAATAAATGAATACATAGAGGGGGGGAATCTTTTGCACCCAAAGGCGAGAGAGGTATTTTATGAGGTGCAATTGTAGAGTTCTTCCAATTGTTGGAAAAAATATTCATCTAGTTCAGTACCAAGCCAGGAGAAAGACAGTGGAAACATGGAGGCTGATTGGAAAGATCCTTTATTGATGAAGCAGAACCACATAGGTTCTGGGTAGCCGACCACATGGAGTTGAGAGCAAGGGTTTTTTGTACCTTCTCTTGGACTTTGCACTTGAGCTTCCTATTCCTGTGCAAGAACATGCATTTTATCGGCTATTGTCAGACTCCCACAGTGCAATGTACAAATCCTAGGAGTTTGTCTGAGCTAAGCTTGGTTGAAATTTGTCTGATGCAATGAAGGGGCTTGATGGGCAATTCCTATTGTGGCTGAGGGCTAACCCTACCTTTGTTCAGATCTTGTTGCAGGAAATTTTTGCCTATAAATAGAGATACCTATGTCTTTATCTCTGAACTGCTGACATCTGCTGTGGGCAGGGTTGGGATTCTATAGATTTGGACCAGTTCGGACTGAAGTGTGCACTCACCAAACCAGTTGTTACACTAGTTGAATCTCACCATTGGTTGTAGATTATTAAGAAGGTGGGGGCTGCTTTCTAAGAGCATGTTTCTGCATTTCTCATCCAGGGAAATATAATATTTTAATATTTATATTTTTAATATTTAAAAATATTAAATATTAAATATTTTTAATATTTCTCAAAATATTTCATTCTTCTAGGAGAGGGGTGGATGCTAACTTTCTACACTATGAAAAAGGAACAGATAAGCATTTCCCCAAACATCAAAATCCCCTTTGCTGATTATATGACTTAGACCAGGGGTCCCCAAACTTGGCAACTTTAAGACTTGTGGACTTCCACTCCCAGAATTCTCCGGCCAGCATAGCAATGGCAGTTGAAGTCCATAAGTCTTGAAGTTGCCAAGTTTGGTATATGATTTAGACTTAAGAAGTTGTTACAGCAATCTGTTCCTGCACCCTTTACAACTAAGGTATGATGTGACCAGTGTTCATCTCCCAATGAGGCACAAAGAAGGCTGTCTTATTCATAGCATGGACCATTGGATTTCTAGTGGTTGCAATCTTGTGATCCACATTAGCCATATCATACCTTGGTTCTGAAGGTGCAGGATCAAATTGCTATAATAACTTCTTAAATCATATAACCAGCACAGGGCATTATGATTGCATTCACCCAGACCTTTGGTGTGTGAGAATAAGACCTCTCACTTCATTATGCTTTATTTGCATTGACTTTATTGCAATCACTTTGTTTGATTATTTTGAGCTGGCATACAAGTTAAGTTATTATTGGTTGGTTGCAAAGTCAGCCAGGCTGTATTTGGCATTTTTATTCACCTATCCAGTTCTTTCCAAGGACCTGAGATAGGCAAATGTTGTCATTTGATGGTATTAAAAGTGCTGCCACAGGTAGTAAACTGTTGCAAATAAAGTTGAGTTTTGCACTTGGCGCTTGGTGATTTGGTCAATGCCCAATAATGTTCAAACGGTGCTCTAAATATTTTGGGATTGCACCCAAGGCATTTCACTACTATTTGTACTATACTTGTTTTCGTTTGTCACACTTTACATCTATTTGCAGGGTTTGTGATTTTACCTTTTGTGATTTTTTTCCAGTTATTTCTATTCGCTTTTGCTGTCTCCAGCTATTGCAATGTCCACCATCCAGATTGTTTATGTCTTTCTCATCAACAATGGTTCAATGTTGAGGTGTTGTATGGCTAATGCTTGTCTGTTTAAATTCTAAAGTCCCGGAGCATTTTAGCTTCTTCATTTTCTATTACAGGTAGTCCTTGACTTACAACAGTTTGTTTAGTGACAGTTCAAAGTTACAACAGCACTGAAAAATATGTTCTGACCATTTGTTCATACTCATGACCATTGCAGCATCGCCAGGGTCCCATGGTCAAAATTCACACACTTGGCAACTGGTTCATACTTATGATGGTTGCAGAGTCCCAGGATTATGTTAATTCTCCTTTGGCAACTTTCTGACAAGCAAAGTCAATGGGGAAAGCTTAACAAGTGGGTTACTAACTTATCAACTGCAGTGAACCGCTTAACAACAGTGGCAAGAAAAGTCATAAACCAGGGCAAAACTCACTTAACACATGTCTCACCTAAACACAGAAATGTTGGGCTCAGTTGTGGTCATAAGTCGAGGTTTACCTGTCCATTGTCTATTTTCTGGTCCTACCAGTTCTTGCTTGCAGTCGACTGGAAAAAATCCTATCAGTCATATGTGTACATGTGAAATCACAGTTGTCAGTTCTTTAGCTAGTGTTGGCCTTCATACGCATTGAGCTCCTCCCAAGAATAAGGATGTCATAATGTATCAGTGTAGTTTGTGTGTGGATCCAAGCAGGGTGGCCTTTTTTAAAAAAAAATCACACCGGAGGATGCTGCGACAGTCCTAAGTGTAAATACTACCAGTCACAAGTAATCCTTTTCAGTGACATTGTAACATTGTACAGTTGCTAAATGCACAGTTGTAAGTCGAAGATTCTCTTGTTGTTGACTTGGATTGCTCGACTAATAATGATTTAATACCAAAATAACTTGAAACTATCAGCTTTTGCCTGTATAGGAGCCATGGTGGCACAGTGGTTAGAATGCAGTACTGCAGGCTGATTCTTCCCACTGTCAGTAGTTCAATCTTGACGGGCTTAAAACTGATGGAATTGTTAAAATTAAGATTATTGGCGGCAATATGCTAACATTGTAAACTGTCCAGAGATGATGTAAAGCACTATGAAGTGGCATATAAGGCTAATTGCTATTGATATTTCTAGCCAATACCTATTGTAGATAGTCTTGAGATTTTGCTTATAGCAGGTGGTAACCCTAGCTGAACTTGGCTGAAGCAGTGTTGGACTTCAATAATTAATTGTTGGATGGTAGACCTGAGGAAAGGGACATGGTGGCTCATTGGCTAAGATGCTAAAGTTGTTGATCAGAAAGGTCAGCAGTTTGGCGGTTCAAATCCCTAGCGCCGCATAATGGAATGAGCTCCCATTACTTGTCCCAGCTTCTGCCAACCTAGCAGTTTGAAAGCATGTAAAAATGCAAGTAGAAAAATAGGGACCACTTCGATGGGAAGGTAACAGAGTTCCATGCACCTTTGGAATTAAGTCATGCTGGCCACATGACCACGGAGACATCTTTGGACAGCACTGGCTCTTCAGCTTTGTAACGGAGTTGAGCATCGCACCCTAGAGCTGGAGAAAACTGGCATATATGTGCAAGGGGAATCTTTACCTTTATCAATAGACGGGTGGGATATGACAGGGTTAACTACCAGTTCAGGATTTACGAGCTTCCCTACCCGCTGTGAGCCGTGCACCTGTAAATCATCATTAGCACATCATGAGCACATCATTAGCATGCTCCTGTGCCAAGAAGCAGCCATTGAAACAGCCCTCTTTTCTTGTTTTTTTAACTGCAGCTGTGCCTCGTTTGGCAGCTGAAGTTGAAAAATCAGGAAATAAAGCTCAGGTAAGAACCCAGGTGGGCAGGTGCGCAAAAACATCAGCAGACATAGAACCGGTTCTATGTTTGCTGCTCTTCAGAGCTACCAGTCCTACAGAGGTGGACAGAACCGATAGAAACCCACCCCTGCCTTTAGACCTGAGGAAATTTTGGACTGTAGCATAAACTGGGAAGTTGGGGGGGAAAGTAGCTCTGAAAGAATGCAGTTTCATACAGTTGCCAAGAAAACTTCATGACATCATCAGGTCTAGAATGTGACTTGAAAGACATTTATCCTGTGACTTTTAATAGACTCTTCCCTGGTTCAATATAGGAGCGTGCCTTTAAGTCACCTATGGTAGGGGTGTCAAACTCAAAGCCCGCAGGGTGCTTGGATCTGGCCTGTGGTGCCAGTCTGGAAACAGCAAAGGACCGTTTTCACTAGCAGAGGGCTGCAGGAGGCCATTGTGGTCAAAAATGGGGTGCGGGGAGCCATACGGTCGTCCCAGGCTCTGATTTCACTGGCAGAAGGCTAGGAAAACAAATTAAAAACAAAACAAAAGGAGACATTTTTCCCCTTTTGCATTGAACATGTAAGAAGGGACAGGAAAGGAGAAAGGGAAAGAGGAAAGACAAAGATGGAAAGAAAGCAAAGAAAAAAAATAAGGAGAGAGGAGAAGGAAGAAGGAAGGAAAAAGAAGAGAAGGAAGGAAGGAAATTACAATGAGAGTGAGGGAGGCTCTGAGGGAAGTCCTGCCTTAGCACTTGGCCACCACAGATGACCTCAACATGAGTGACATCGAGCTGACCTCACCCACCATGGCCATGCCTCCTGACCACAACTCCCCCGGCCCCCAGAGGTCAAACATAACCGTAATGAAGCCCTCAATGAAGTCAAGTTTGACACCCCTGACCGATGGTTTCTCTCTCAGCATAAACACATGGTGGTTTGTATACCTTGCAGATTGACTTCACTCTGGTTGGTGAAAAAAAAACACACCCATTGTTTGGGGGAAAGGCGAGCAATTGAAGCCAGAAGTATCTTCTTCGTTGGCGATTCTGTGTGTAGCCGCTGCTATTTTTTTTTTTTTTCAGGAGGTGACTTGCAGACAAAAAAAAAAAAGGCAAGCACAACCAACATCCTTTGGTGAGAGAGTTAGAAAGGTACACACTGCATTTACCTAAATTATGTAGCGTGCTGAGTGATGCAGTTTTGAGATGCAGAAACTCATCATAATAGGCCTCAGACCAGTAATAAAGATCTCTCTATTAAATTGACAGAGCATGGCTTTAAATCTATACATCGTGTTCCGGCCTAAGGTCTATAAAACACAGGGTGTTTTTTTTCTACATGGTATAGGGTCAACTTGGAAAAGTCACTGAGTTTTAGACAACTATTTTCAGAGCTGCACTATAACCTTCATCTTTCAGTTTGAAAGGCAAACCGTCTCAGAGAGTCTGTAGAGTTTCTCAGTCATCCAGGTCATGGTTGTCCCATGGTTGTGTTTTTCAGGAGACAATGAGACTTTCTTGTTTTTTTCTTTTGGAGACATTTCACTTCTCATCCAGGAAGCTTCTTCAGCTCTGACAGGATAGTGGAGAATGGAAGAGATGAACTCCCTTTAAATGGTTTGGGACTAGGAATGGATCAGGTGACCTTGAGGACACAGATAAACCTCCAAGTGGCCTCAACAATTCTCTAAAAGGATGCAAATGACCAGCTGTCTGCAAGGAGTATAAATCCTTCCATTCCTTACCAATCCTGTCAGACTAGATCTTCGAAGAACCTACTCTTCACTTTACAGAAGTTTTCTTTTTTTGTTCTTTCAGGTCAACGGAGGACTTTTTCCACCTATGAGACATCTCAGAGAGTAATGCCACTGTTCAGACTATTAGTACAGGTGGTTCTTGACATATTAGATTAACAGAGTTGGAAGGGACCTTGCAGGCCACCTAGTCAGGGGTGGGATTCTACCGGTTTGGCCCAGTTCTATTGAACTGGTAGCTCTGAAGAGCAGCTGACACCGAACTGGTTTACTCTGAAAATCTTCTTTTCTTCAGTTGGGCCCACCCGCCCACCTGGACTCTAGGCTGTCCTTTATTCCCTGCTGAAACAACCTTAGTTGCTTTGCGTGGCACAGCTGAGTGCCGCGCATCAGCAGGAGAAAGTTATGTCTTGCAGGAGAAGTTGATTTACAAGTACTGTGTATGCACACACAGCACATGTATGTGTACAAAGCACATGCGTGTGTGCAAAGTGTGTGTGTGTGTGTGCAAACTGTGTGTATGTGTTCAAAGCACATGCATGTGTGCAAAGCATGTGTGTGCATGCAAAGTGTGCGTTCACCAAACTGGTCATTATGCCGGTAGGATCCCACTCCTGCATCTAGTCCAATCCCCCATCCAGTATAGTGTGGACTTACAACAGTTTGTTTAGTGATCATTCACTGAGTCTACTTTGAGGTTACTTATGATCTGGTTTCGAAGTTGCCATGGCTGGTCTTGCAAACTTCAGGCACCACTCCACTGTGGTATTTAGAAATGTCCTTCTCCATCAGAACATTTCTTTTAGGGCCATATTATCGTCTTCTCTCCATAGGACAGAAGACTACAGAAGACTCTCTCTCTCTCCCTCTCCCCCTCTCCCTCTTCCTCTCTCTCTCTTTCTCTCTGTCTCTCTCTCTCTTCACCCTCCCTCTCTTTCTCTTCTCACAAGCTTCTGATGTTTGCATTTTATAGAAGACGCCTCAAGGCCATTGAATTAGCTGAGCTATAACTCTAAAGTCAATGGCAAAAGCCTACAGTTTCTATTTGTTTAAATAAGGTTTGAGCAGTCAGACCTCAATGATCAAGTAATTTGGAGGATTAAGCCAGAGAATGAGGCAATAATACCAAAAGTGCACCCAAATGTTGCTGTAGGAAGAGATTTGGGCAGGGATGGAAAGTTGTAAGTGTCCATTCTCATCCAAACATAGTCACTATATATTTGTAAATAAACTAAAGATTTTAGTCCTTCCAAAGCCTCACTCTTGATGCTGCTGGTTCCTAGATGTGTACAAACTGGTGTCATTTGATTGTAAGAATTGATTTGATTCAAACTTTCAAAATCAATGGCTTAATCAAACCTTAATTAAGATTTGGAAAACCAATTCAGTTAGAGAATTAAAAAGGTGCCCTCTCTACGGGAAGTCCTCTTCTTGCAAACAAAATGGAGCCCCAGATTTTGTGGCTAAACGAGACAGTTGTTAAAATAATTTTGCCCTGTTGTATGACCTTTCTTGCCATAGTTGTTAAGTTAGTAACATGGTCATGAAATGAATCGGGTGTCAACTCATAAAATATTTCTTAAAAAAAAAAAAAATTATTGATTTTACAATTTAAAAAAAACATACACCAACAACATTAATAACACGTACATATTGAAGGGTAGAAAGAAAGAAAAAGGGGATAGGAAAAGCAGGACCAGAAAACAGAAAAAAACAAAAAAGAAAATATAGAAAAGAAAATTTGTTAAAAAATATTCTTTTACTCGACAATTTTGCTGAGATCTTTTCTTCCTTTGGTTTACTATCTCTAAACACTTTATCTTTACAAGAATATTACATTTACTCATACAATTTATCTGATTCTTTCAATCCTATATTATAAAATTCCTCTTTTGTTCTAAACATTTATACCAATAATTCCAGCATTATTTAATATAATTGAAGTTTCCTTTGTTGGTTTAGATCTAATGTTTAAATCTGTCCATGGTCTGCACAGTTTGAAAATGTTTTGGATAATCTCCTCTTTTGAGGTATCTGTGGATGCTTCCAACACTGAGCAAAAGCCAAACCTTAGCTTGCTGTTAATATATGTATTGCTAAATATTTTGCTTCTTTTTTTATATTTGTTTGTCAAAAATCCCTAGTAGAAAAGACTCTGGTTATATTCGCATCTGTTCTTTAGTAATATCTCTAGCCAATTTACTTAATATCTTCCAATATTTTTTGGGCTTCTATGCATGCACCACCACATGTGGGAAAAAAGTTCTCCTTTTCTTTTTACATTCCAGCATTTTGCGACTCATTTGGGGCACATTTTCGCCAATCTCGAAGGAGGAAGGTGCCCATCCATAAAAACAATTTATATGCATTTTCTTTGTATGCTTGCCGATTGTATTTTATTATTACTTCCCCATACTTTTTTCCCATTCATTTAAAGTGATATTACATCTACATTCCTACCTCCAAGCAATCATATTTCCTTTCCTATTTCTTCTTCTAATTCTACTTCCAAGTAAACAATTTGTAAAATGCTAGTTATTCTTTTGCCTGATCCATTAAAAATTTATCTAGCCTGCTGGGGTTTATTACTAATTCTGAATTCTTTATCTATCCCGGCGTATATCTACTATGAAATTTGTAAATATGCCCATATCTATTTTAAGTCCCCCGTTCTTGAAGTTTTCTTGACAGGTGATTTCCAAATTCCTGTGTATGTCTAGTAAATCTTTATCATAAAATATTTCTATGGTCTTTTTAGAGTTGCCAACAGAAAGGGAGGGGGGAGCAGTGTGGCATGTTTGCAAACCAAAAGTGCATTCCATAAATGTTTTCAAAGATAGTCACCAGGTGACTGAAGTTTCTGCCATGCAAAATTCTAACTGGAGAGCATGATTGATGACTCTTGGTATGGATATGCCCCATTGGAGAATATGAATTACGATATACCCAGGGGGTGGGGGAAAACCAGTGTCAAAGGTGAAAATGAATTATGTGTCTCAGGGTCAGCTATACCCAGGAAATGCTGGACATTTTAGCTCCCAATAAATCCTTTTGTAGTTTTGGAAGGTTGGCTCAAGATTCATGATTTAATTGGGGTAACTGACATTGGGCTTCCCCATTGATTTTACTTGTCAGAAGGTCACAAAAGAGGAATCACCTGACCTCAGGACACTGCAACCACCATAAATATATGCTAGTTGCCCAAAGTTCAAATTATGATCATGTGAAAAACAGTCATAAGGCACATTTTCAGTGCTATTGTAACTTTGAATGGTCACTAAATGAATGGTTGTAAGTTGAAGACTGCCTTTACAGATATATGTACACACACACACACAAACACACACGTTCGGGACAACCAACTAGTGGGGTGTAAGATCTAGGCAGCAATAGCATCAGGGGTGAGCTTCAAAAATTTTAGTGAAGGGTTCTTAGCCCAATTGCTGGGTGGGCGTGGCCATGGTGGGTGTGGCCTAGTCAGCCTCCTGCACCATGTTGGGAGGGGTTTACCCTCCCTGGGCTCCGGAGGCTTTCCTCGAGCCTCAGGGAGGACAAGAATGGCGTTCTTGGACTCTGGAGGCTCTCTGGAAGCTGGAAATGGGCCCATTTCCAGCCTTCCCGAACTTCCAGGAGGCCCGTTTTTCACCTTCCCCAAGCGTCCATGTGTGGCTTGCATTGTGGGGACCACGTGGGGACTTCTGGGAGTGGTGGGCGGGGCGGGGCGGGCCCAACCAGGAGTGGGATTTGGGGGTCCTCCGAACTGCACAGAATCTTAGCTAGGGGCTCTCCTGAGCTCCTGCGAACACACTGCAGCTGACCCCTGAATAGCATAACATTGAATGATGTACAGGAACATCTGCATAGAACATGGGCTTCGCCTTCCCAAGTCCAGATGGGAGATTCCACAGAAGGTTAGGGAGAACAACAGGGCTAAGATCCTGTAGGGATTCCAGATGCAAACAGACAGGTAGGTGGTGGCCAATCAACCGGACATCATGGTTATAGACAAGGACCAGAAGATAGCTGTGGTGCTGCTAGATGTGACAGCAGCTTCAAGAAGGTGTCTCAGAAGCTAGGGAAGTACTAGGCCCTGAATGAGAGAAGATGTGGAAAGTAAAGGCTGAAGTGGTCCCAGTGGTCAAATCTATGACTCCTAAACTATGAGAGGGGCTCCAACAGATCCCAAAAACAACATCAGAGAACCCCATCCAGATGAATGCAACGCTAGGACCAGCTAAGGTCCTGCATCCTCAAACTCCCAGGTCTGTGGTAGAGGACCCAAGATTGAGGAAGACAAGACCACTCATAGGGGTGAGAAGGAATACTGTCTCTGTCTGTCTGTCTGTCTGCATCCACTGAAGCTTATTCAATCACTGGATTGATTTGGAAGCATTAGTTGGAGTAAACAGAGTATGTAACAGAGGTGGTATTCAGCAGGTTCTGACCAGTTCTGGAGAACCGGTAGCAGAAATTTTGAGTAGTTTGGAAAACCAGTAAATATCACCTCTGACTAGCCCCACCCCTACCTATTCTCTGCCCCCTGAGTCCCAGCTGCTTGGTTGGGTCTTGTTGCCCTGCACAGGAAAACAGAGCTGGAAAGCAGGTTAGTAGGTAGGGAGGGAATGGGATTTTGCAGTAACCTTCCCCCACTATACCCACCAAGCCACGCCTACCACGCCACACCATATCCACCAAGTCACACCCACAGAACCAGTAGTAAAAAAAAATGGAATCCCACCACTGATATATAAATCAAGAATCTGATTCAAGGAGGCAAATTCATAAATCTTATTGAACTGAGATGCATTTTTGCACAGATTTGTTAATTAGCTCCTCAAATCACACATCTTTCTTTTTGTACAACTAGTATTTTCTACTAAAATATCAAGCAGTATAACTCTTTTGAGGTGTAAAGAAGGAGTTTTAAATCTGCCCTTTGGGCTGGAGCATGGTTGGAAGCTATAAAGCCTCTGGGTGAGAATTCTAATTGAAAAGTGGACTTGAAAAGACACAAAGTATGTTTTTAAGTGTTCCCAACAGATTTTCAGATTGATGTGTGGACCTCCGCATGTTCTCTTGATAGCTTGTTCTTTGCAGAACTTAAAGTTAGTGCGGGTTTGAGTTACACAGTCAACACCAATGACTTGTGTCTTTTTTTTTCCAAAAAACTTCCTGTGAGCATAATATATAATTGTACCATGAAAAAACTGGCCAACAAAAAGAGTCAAATTGGCATCTTGGGAAAGGCTTTTCTGATTTTGCTATTTCGTTTTCTGAAAATCTTTTTGCAAAGGAAAAATGGTCTTGGAACTGCAAAAGCCAGGAAACAATAGTCTCACAATTGGTTGTGAGCAACTGTTGTGGCAACTTATAAGGCAATCCCCTTTTTTGTTCAAGGGACTATTTTTCCAATCTCTTATTGAAGATAATTGAGATAGGGTTGGACTAGAAGACCTCCAAGTTCCCTTCCAGCTCTATTCTGATTGATTGATTGATTAATAGAGGTTCATTCCGATCCGAACCATCCAATTGTTTCAACTGAGATTCTCAAACTAGTTTGATTGGGATCTTCAAGTCAGTACAATTCTATGAATTATGTTATAAAAAATTAATGGATAATCCAAAAGATATCTGAAGAAGTTCAACTTGAATGTTTGGATTTAAATTAACAATTAATCTTGTTTGGACCTTCAGTTGAATTGCCTTCTAATGGAAGCTGAATATTCACATGCTCTTATTAGCTATCTCCAACATTCAGAGTTCTCTCTCCCTTTTCTCTTCTTTTCTCTTCTTTTCTCTTCTTTTCTCTTCTTTTCTCTTC
>BHFT01003776.1:57250-70299 GCA_004320025.1 Laticauda laticaudata | reverse complement strand
CTCCAAGCGTGCCCCCCACCCCCACCCCCGCCTGGAGAGCCCGGTCGATCTTGACTCGCCGCCGGGCAGCCTTGCGAAAGCCCAGATCGGAAGCACAAAAGCCAGAGCGTTTCACCTTACTGTCAGGTTGCACGGGCAGAATCGCGGGACTCTCCACATACAGATCTCTTCTTCCCGGACCTCAAGTCTCTTCTGAAGCCACTTGACCTGTCTGCATGGCTGCTGCAGGCTAAGTTGCCTTTTATGCCGACTCTTCTTCCCCTTGGCTCCAAGCAACCTTTGCCCAAGGTCATTCCCACCTGCCATGACATGGCCCCAAAAAGTGTGGGGTGAAGCCCTGGCCAGCATGACCTGCCGGGCCACAGCGATTGTTCCAGGGCAATCTCTGGATCAGGGCATCAGAGTTTGACCGGGGTGGCGGTGGGAGAGAAGCAATATCAAATAGGGGGGTTTGCCCCATCCCTGAAAGGTCTTTAACTAGTTGCTGGGCAGTTTCGTGACCAAAGCTTAGTCTATCTATTCTATCTGTGTTGTTTTTGAAGTGCATATTTTTCACTCCATCCTGAATGCCTGTTCTGTTACCAATTTCTCTCCCTGCCACCCCCACCACCCCCACCAGCCATTTGTTAAAAGTATGCAAAACGGTTGGGCAACGAGTGTTAGTGTCCTCCTCTATTTGTGATCAAGCATTTCTGACAAAGAGGCATCTTCTAAGATGAATTTGCACTCTGCAGAAACATGGCACTATTGAATTCTGCAGCGTTAGTGCATTGACATTTGTGGATGTGCAGCTTCATCGAAGCTAGTCTTGTCTTAACTCCTCCAACAACGCTCCCCTTCCCCAATTGTGGCTGACAGTGCCCATGAAGTTGATCACAGAGCAAAATGTTCCTATCCTGGGAGGGCATAGCAAGGGGAGGGGGAAGGGGAAGAGAGTAAAAGTTCTGTCAGTATTTCTTACACTTGTGTTGTAAAAGTTGAACATTCGCCTATTCTGCAGAATCTATATTTTACCTAGTATGCTCAGAGCAGGCTATGGAATTTTAGCAATGAATTATTGTGAAATGTTGGTGCTTGTGGCTGTAGTTAATTATCTAGTTTAACCTGCCTTTATTCTAGTTTTATTCTGTTTAATAGTGTTCATATTAGGTTCTACTGCTATGGGTGTGTAAATTAGGCTCCAGTTACTGAGAATGACCCTGTGTGACCTGGATGGCTAGGCTGCAGGGGAAATGGAGAGGCCTGGCTTTGGAAGAAGCCATTCCCCACGTAATGCCTGACTCGTGCTTGCCAGGTCTTTTCTGTGGTCTTTATTAAAACGGGTTTAGTGAAAGAACACTAGATCTTTGTTTAAAAACTCAGGGTTAGCACTTTCTTGAGAGCACACTAGTTCTGTACTGTACAAATCTAGAAAAGAGAGACAGCTTCTGCCCCTGGGTATTGTTGCTTCTTTCACCAGAGAACATTGGAGAGTTTCCACTGTGTCTGCTGACAAATGGTTTTGTGTGGCCATACTTTTTACTATTTATGTTACTTTGGGGTCGGAGTGTTGTGGTACTAGTATCCTTAAAGTCATTTCAGTAAACATCTTGCAAGACAAAAGGGAGACGGGAGTCCTCCAAGGAGCAGGAGAATAGGAGCTGAAGGATTTAGTTGCCCATTCTTATTCTTTTTTCCAGGTGCTGGAGGACAGAATGGAGAAACTCCAGATGGCTCTTCACATTTTTCTACCTGGTAAGTTGTTTTATTTGTTGAGCTGGTCATCGTTATAATGGCATCAGTGGTTTGGGGCTGTCAGCCCAGAAAAAAACACCGCTTGCATTTCTTGAAGGTTTTGATACGGTTTTCTTTTTTAAATTTAGGGAGAGCGCAAGCAACACAAGTACAAAAACACATCGNCCAGAAAAAAACACCGCTTGCATTTCTTGAAGGTTTTGATACAGTTTTCTTTTTTAAATTTAGGGAGAGCGCAAGCAACACAAGTACAAAAACACATCGAGAGTAACAGCAGAGGTGACCAAGCCAGGCTCCTGCTGCACCAGGAGCCTAGAGGATGGGGATGCTTGCCTGCCTGCCCACTCAGAGGCCTTGCGGATTCAGGGCAAAGGGAAAGTGCAATCAAAATTGTCATTTCTCCCATGCTATGGTTTAGTTGCTGGCCATCACTGGTGCTGTGAGGACTGCTCCTATCCGTCCAGTTGCCAAGCTCTGAATCTCAGGATTGCTTTACTCAGGTTCGGGAAGCTGCAATTCCTCTCCCCCAATCCCCAATTACATTATTTCCATTGTTATTCTATGTGCCACAAACCTATCTGCAGACTGACCTCCAGCCTATCTTTTCTCAGCATTAAATTGCTGGCACAGACCTCATTTCTTTCTGTTGTGGTTCTTGAAGTCCTGTGGCCGAGCCAGCTTCTGCTTAGAAAGGACACAGGCTCATTTTTCCAGTTGAGCATGAATCATCAGTTGTCATCTTATTCTGAGTAGTTTGGGCCTAACATAAACTGTAGCCTGAGTGAGCAGTAGCCAAACATATTGGCCCACAGTTAGAGAACTCCTACAGTATATATATGGCCAATCACTGAGAATTCCCAGAGTTCTTCTTTACATTTGGTAGGATTGGAGAAATCTAGCCTGGGCATTTTTAAAAAATGTCTTCCTACTTCTGTCAGCTTTGTAGGTAGTGTGGGCTAATGACTTTGTATAGCTCAACACTTTCTAGAATAATTCTGCTCATAACCCATAAGCCATTGTGCTTATGGCTTGAAGGACTGAGATGAAGTTGCTCTATAATTGTGTGAACAAAGAGGTGCTGATACAATACCGAGCTTTTCTTTTCTCTGCCATGTGCTGCCACTTATTGCAGAGTTTGTAATATAGATTATAAAGATGTAATTAAAAGAAAACAAAAGTAGCTTGGTTATTGTAGCCACTGCATGTGAACTGCATTTTATTAGTTAAAGGCCCTGGCACCTACTGAGCATCCACAATTTTATTTTTAAAAAATTGAAGGGGAGGTGTGCCACTTTTCCACTTTCTCCTAAATTTCTCTCCATGGAGCTAATATTAATTTTAAATGGAAGCTAACAATGTTTTTGCCCCATCAGCTTCTGTAAAAACTGCAGCCTGTTTCTGTTTGGATAGTTTTGGTTCACATATGCTTTCAAGAAAGTTATGCCTTTATGGATTAAATTAGAAATGAGGTAGTTCTGAACTGTCAAAGAGGATGGTAGCACTTAGCTGACCTTGGAAAAACTAGACTAACTTGATCCTGTCTAATACTTAGATGGAAGACCACCAGAGAATGTCAGCGCTATGAGCTGGCCAGAAAACAAAAAGCATTTACATTTACCAAAGATAACAACAGCAAACTATTTTATTGTTGCCAGGAAAATTTCATAGATGTGCCCTGAGCTGTATTTCAAGATATTATCTGAAGCCTCTAGCTCCGAAAAAAAGCAAAGAAATAAAAAAGGAATTGTCTAAGCTTGAATCACTGCTCCTGTGTATTCTCACAAAATGTGTTGAAGAATTAACAATCCTCTTCTTTAAAAAAAAAAAGGCTCACTAATAGTTCTGTGATTTTTGCTTGTGTATCCCTATGCCTACTGACATTATCTTTGGTATCTAACTACCTGACATTTATTTTTTAAAAAATCCCAAGGGGCTTATAGGCATTCTCAGAATATAAAAATAGAGAGGGATTACAATCTAGTGTCCATCTACCTTGGAAAAAGACAGCTGATCAGCTGTGAGTCAAAGGGCAGGGTCCTGGAGATGAGAGTTCAAAAGTGGAGAGTATCTTCTTCAGTTTTCCTTCTGCTAAATTAGAATTTTGTTGCTCACCATGCTCCAATTTTGTAAGTCTGCCCAGAATATGCTTTCCAAATTCCAATGTGCCTAACCAATCCCCAGAATGTAGCCTAGATTCAACTGTATGTGCATGATCTGAGCTAAATGACCCATGACAGCAACTAAGAAGCTACTGAGCAGATGAGAGGAATAAAACCAAGTTACTTTTCTGCTTATCAGATCTCAAATATTTCACCTCACACTGCAGTGATCAATCATAGACTGATACAGTCTTCTCTGGGTTCAATTTGTCTTTAGTAGCAGACTCTTCACAGAGTCAAGTATCTCTTGTCTTTTAATACAATGTGATATAAAATTAAAAATATCTGCTGGCAGCAGCTTATTTTGTGGTGTAGTAATGGGTTGGTGTAAAGGGCGTTTTGGTCACAAGAGATGGATAGTTCTTCTTCCTCACCTCTACAGTGAGGGATGTGTTCAGTTTGCTGTATTCACTGTCCACATAGCCCATAGCAATATTCTTCTGCAGGCATGGTGATGGGCAGCCACTAGTAACTTCACCTAGTGCAAAGAGAAACAGGCAGAGTATTGCTCAACAGGGAGCATCCATTTTCTACACATAACAGAAACAAGAAGTCTCAGATTTTCACACTATCCTCCCCCAGTACCCATTAAATAGCATAACATTCTTGTTTCCCTTGCATAGTGCCTTCCAGATGTGCTGGAATAATTCCCACAAATTTCAACCAGCATAGTTAAAAGCAGAATCAGCAGATTACAGGGCTTACAGTCTCTACCGAGAAAGATTAACAAAGAGCAATGAACAAAAATGGTGCTTTGGGTAGCAATTAAGAACAATCAAACAGGGCATGGTAATTTCAAGTTCAGATTGTTACTAGATAACAAAAGCCCAGTTCAAAGTCAAAATTCAATGTTTTTAGATCAAAACATTTTAAATTTGAATTGTTTTATACATCACAAGTTTATACAACGTTCTATGTGTAAATATGTATCATTTAATTTTGGATGTGTACGTTGTATTGTATGAATCCAGCTGATTGTGATATATTCAATGAAACATTATTATACAAACCTGGCTTGGCATGATACATGAATCCAGTCACTGTATGAAATCAACTATAGCAACAAGTATCATCATCACATCAACTAGATCAGGAGCAAAGCTGGCTGGGGAATTCTGGGAGTTGAGGTCCTCCAGGCTTAAAGTTGCCGAGGTTGGGGACCCCTGATTTAGATTTCAGGTCCATCAGACTACCTACCAATTGCCTTGCCCCCTGGGCTAAAAATGGGCACATGCTGCCGGATGGGAGGTCCTATAGAAGTCAGCCCTACACGCTTCTTTTTCGGTTTCTCTTTAATTTGGGCCAAAATGGTTGAAGCACCAGGGAAATCCATGGCAACACGACGACGCTTCCCTGGAAGGAAGTCAGAAAAGTACAGCACCATGATAACAGTCACTCTTTTATTGTGGATTAGAAGATCCTCCTTTCAGAAGCAACTACTTGCCCTGTATAATTCCCCTTCCATTTATGCTCTGGTTATAAGATCCTGCCAATATTTTTTTAATTAATTAATTAATCAATCAATCAATCAATTAATTTTGTCAAGCTAAGATAACAGGTATAAGTATAAACATAGTTATGAATACATGAGATGGATACATATAAGAAAAATAAAACAAAAAAAACCCCTAAAAAAACAATAGGACAGGGACGGTAGGCATGTTGGTGTGTTTAAGCACGCTCCCTTACAGTCCCAAAGGTGCTTTTTCAAGAGGCAACTGGACTTCCTGGTTTTTCTTTGAAGATGTTTTGCTTTTCATCCAAGAAGCTTCTTCAGCTCTTGGATGCTTCTTGGATGAGAAGTGAAATGTCTTCTACAAAGAAAAACCAGAAAGTCCAGTTGCCTCTTGAAAAAACACCTTTGGGACAACCATGACCTGGATGACTGAGAATCTCCATAGACATTCCTGCCAATATTAAATCTTTGTTTTGTATCCCATCAGCTTGGGGTTGGCTGGACGTTGGGCAGTTTGTTCAAGCTTGGCTCTGGCTGGTACAAAAAGAAAATGAAAATCTGATTGGGTACTTACCAAGAGTCCACACCAGACTGGCCTCCACAGGGGTTGTGTTCTCATCAATGTCATTCCCATAAAGACACAGACCTGCTTCCAGTCGCAAGCTATCCCTAGCTGCAAGTCCAGCCAACCACACAGAAGAGTCCCTAAGCAACAGCTCGGCCAGCTCCACAGCTTGATTCCCAGGGACAGAGATCTAGGTATGAGAGTGCACATTATTTAGTTGGTGTGATTTATTGGCAAACATTTTCTCACCCTGTGTTTTAATCATCCCAATATCTGGTTTTGACAGGCACTCTTCTTTTTCATTCACATTTATTATTTATTCCCTTTCAACACATAACCTTCCTCTAATCGGATAATAATTTTCTGGTAGTCTTTTCTCAAACTGCTTGTCCAACTGGATACCATCTTACCATCTGTTGCTATTGCAAGCCTTTCCCCCAAAGATCCTTATTCCTGCTCACATCTAGAAGCTGTCAATGTGATACCTCTACACCATCCTCGCCTGTGTAGCCACAGCGTGTCACCCTACAGCCTTGCACTCCAAATACAGCCATCATCGCACTGCTCATGAAGGGTAACTTAGCCAGATCATCTGCCACCCCAGGTTGCAGCACACGGGCCATAGCAGGGCCTGGTAGCAGGAAAAAAAAAAAAAAAGAAACAGAAAGACCAGTTTGTAGTTTAAGTTCTGGAACTTCACCAAAGTTTAATGAAGAAATTCAGTTCCACATAAAATACAACAATGCATCTCTTATTTCATCTTGTCTAAATGGCTGGCACTCTAGGAATTTACCTTCTTTCAAGGTGAATGGTTGAAGTAATATTGGTATAAGGTGCTTCTCACATTCCTAATGGCAGTTCTAAAATTTTTTATTTACCTTGCAAAGCAAGCAAAGCATTGTCTGACACCTCCAAGTGTACATCATGGCCAGCTGCTTTCATTTCCTTCATCTTGTTCTACAATAATGGAGAAAATAGTAAGATCAAGATACACATAGAGGATGATGTGTATCCTCTGTTCCTGGTCTATTCTATTTCTGTAACAGAATTTCATTCTTCTTATTTCAGTTTCTCCTACTCCCTTTAGGAATGAAGGGTAATGAGAAACATACCTCCATGAGGGCAAAATCTTTATCCATGCAACCGGCATTAGAGACCACGTATAAGTGCTGGTCTGAGGTGTTGGTCACAATCAAATCATCTATAATGCCGCCCTTCTCATTTGTGAACAGAGAGAGTGTGCCCTGAAAGGAAAGCTAAATTCAGCCAATTCCATTACTGGTCTCAGAGATCAGTTTTCAAGAAAGAGACGCTGAAGCTGAGAGCTGGATACAGAGGCTTAAATAACCATCAAGATGGTATCCACAAGAGCATCCCCTATCCCAATCCATTCGATACATATCCCTTAATCCTGCAATATGAAATGAGATTCCATAAAGAGTCAAAGTTCTGTATAAGCTATGCATAGTGTTTATTTCTTAACATCATAATGACATAGTATCTTGTTTTAAATATTTCACAAATATATGTTTACTATTCCATTGTTTAAGACATGAATTAAATTTGTTAAGTAAAAAGGTCAAAACTCTTCAAATGCAAGGCCCTTTTGTATTCTTTAAGACATTGGTTTTAAATGTTGAAGTCAGCCTAAGTTATTCATATCTTTAAAAATAGAGAAGCATAATTATGTAATATAGTAGAAATAATCAGTTAATTTAATATCTTCAGTGCAGAATCTATAATGGAGGTTTCAATTACAGCAATCCATCTTCTGCTTAAATATTTGTATCAGGTTATTCCACTTTTGAGTTCTCTGCTATTAAGAGTTCCTAATTTTGCCACAGTCTGATTTCTAGTTTCCACACATTGTTCTACATTTTCTGATCTCTAGAGCAGCAGAAATTACGATGGTCCTTTAGATAGTTGAAAACTTGTATCATTAGCTAATATTCTGTTCACTGTTAAATTATATCCAGTTTTTTCAACCATTCCTTTTAGGACTTCCATTCAGGTCATTATCTGACTATGCACCAGGTTGACTATGTTCTTCATAAAAATGTGGTGATCAGAATTGGTTACAGATCATCCAGATTTGTCAAACATCAACTAACTAAGCATGGGTTTGATCTTGGATATCTCAATGCCAAATCTGCCATCCTGTTGACTGGATATTCCAAGTGATCTACTTGGTTCCATTGTACCTGATCAGGTTTCAGCTCTGCAATATCCCCAACTACTAGACTTTCTATAAACTTCACTCTGTCTCTGCCAAACACTTTAGTCTGTAAGAGAGAAAGAGATAAATGTTTTATTTCATTTAATCATGATGTTATATTATTACATGACATTTAGGAACAAGGACAACATACTGAGACATAATTTCTGGGTCTACTTAGTATTTAAGAATGTATGTGGTCAGTGGTACTCATGAAGGTTGAAGAGGATTTATGAAGCTGAGGGCTGAATTGTGGTGTCATTGAGAAGGGCATTTTCTGCCCAAAAAGAAAAAATAAAAGTCATCTACAAAATACAGTGTAAGGATTGTAACAGCTACTGTGTAGGACAGACAGGTAGCATCCATGAATACTAAGTAGCAGTCAGAAGACAAGACGAAAACTGCTTAATCTCGCAGCACATGGACAAACTCAGTCATTTTCAACTGGGAAACTCTGAGCATCCTTGACAAAGTTAAATCCAAAAATGCTGGGGAATTCCTGGAAGTGACATTCAGACAAATCAATCATCAATAGATAAAGATAAACCAATCTGCATACTATTCAAACAACACAATAAAAAAGCTGAAGGAAAGAAAAAGAGCAGAACACATCCTCTCCAGCAGCCAATATGGAGTAATTATTATGTAATTATTGTAATCCAGTCAGAGCTGAAGAAGCTTCTTGAATGAGAAGCAAAACGTCTTCAAGGAAAAAACCAGAAAGTCCAGTTGCCTCTTGGAAAAGCACCTTTTCCATGACAACCATGGAAACAACCATGACCTGGTCATGGACAACCATGACCTGGAGGACTGAGAATCTCCATAAACATTCAGCAATAATATGGTGCAATTAGCAGCTAAGGAGGGATTAACATCAGATAAACAAAAAACAATACACTAATAAAGGCACTACCAAGGAGAAAACCACACCCCCACAATCAACACTAGGGCACGGCAGGGCAAAGGCAAGCTACTGCATATAAACAAAGAGCAAAGACCACTCATTAACATCTAACAGGAAAGACTTTACCTAATCAGGGAAGGTAATGTCTGCAAGGAATCAGTTAAATTATCCTCTTATCCGACATCTTATACAAATCTCTGCTGCACAAATTATAAAAAACAGAACTACTGGTATAAATCAGAAAATCAAAATAAAATAGTAGAAATTCCCAGGGCTTCTAAGATAATCTGCTTGTCCTAGGAAATGTATATGTTTTTGCCTGACATAACCAAGGCAAACGGCATCTCTGCAGAGGCCATTACAAAGGTGAGGTGCCCCAACTAAGAAGGTTTGGTCTCTATTATATCCAGCTGATCTCAATTTAAGGACATTGGGAGGAAAGCTAATGGAATGATGCTGGCAAAAGTAATCCATCAGTTTACAATTATTTTCTGTAATGTGGTGCCTTCCAGATTTCTTATGCAGTTCTGGAAATCCAACCTATTTAAAAGACATTGTTCAGGAATAGCTAATATAAACTGATTTTCATTATAGTAATAGATTTTTTGTATATTAATTCTAGTGTTGGGAAAGCAAGATGCCTCATAATAGAAGCTCTAGAAAAGTGAATCCATCTGAAGTAGGGTTTCATGCAATGTATACTCAGGAAGTAATGCTGCTTGCATAAAAGTTAGAGTTTATAAAAATGCCTGATATAATACAACTTTCATAGATCTATTCATGGTGGGACATGTATATGTTTAATTTCAAGTTTACTTTGCCTCTTTGATTGAGGACTATATGCCAGAAGTGGGCAGGATTAAAGCAGATATAAGATAGTATCTGCACTGGATAGAGAGTTGCCTACCTCTTCTCATATAAAAGCATATAGCATTTGCACATACAAATCTTGCAATCTGCCCCCGAATATTGTAGTTGTTGAAAGCTTCCCAGTAGTCCTACAAGGCCCATTGTCAGTGACAGAATGCAGAACTCCACCTATTGCAGGATTTCTCAAGAACAAGGGGATTCCATTTCCTAAAATATCAAAAGATGATGGATTCATATATGAAATCATACAGTATATGTGGTATGTTTGGTTTTGAAAATCGAGCCAGTTGTAGTTTATTCAATAAATTATAGCTTAGCATAGCCCATGAATTCAATCTTAACTAAATTAAGATCCAGTTGCTGAGTCTGAAATGGACAACTGGAGACATGAGAGAGGAACTCAAAGACAGCAAGGTGGTGACTTTTAAGCCCTCCCTTGTGACATTACCTGGAGCATATGGGACACATCAAAGAGAGAACAGTGTTGACGGGTGTGGAGATGGGAGTCCAAGTGGCCGTGTGTGTATTGCACAGGAAGGCTCCAGCCTGCAAAGTCCACCATCTTTCCACCATGATGTTGGTGGAAGTCATAGAGAGGCGTCTGTTTCAGGTTCTCCTGTGGAGGAAGGCAATAGATGATTGCCAGAAACTCCCAAGTGATCATTCAAAATGAAGTCAGATTGAGACAGGCCAAGAAACCCATTATTAATCCTACCATAGCTATTGCTGAATACAGCCCAATTAGAAGGAAGAACACCACTTCGCCCAAACTACTTCACTGCAAAAGCAACAAACCCTCTTTTGTAGCTCTGAGTGTCGCAGAAATCCAGGCATTACATCTTGGTAATCTCTTTGCTATCCATGAAAAGCCAAACCTCTACTCCTGTTTCAGTCTTAGCATAAGACTAGCCACTGGTTCAATTTTCTGATGTGGGAACAGGACAGAGGGGATAGTCTGTCTAAGCTGCCTTCGACCTTTGTAATTAGCCTTGTTTACTCAGTGTGTTATCTCAAGTCCATTGTCAAGGGGACTGCAGTCCTTCTTGCCCTTTGTACCCAACAAGCCTCCTCTGCTCTTTCCTACTTACTGAAGTCCTATCCATAGGTTTATGACCAGAGAGTGAGTCGTCTGTGTATACAGAAACAGTAAAAGACAAAAAAAAAAAAAAAACACTTCCAAAGNAAAAAAAAAAAAAAAGCACACTTCCAAAGAACCTGCATGTTAATATGCTACAATTCACACAGTAATTTAGGACAGACATTTTGCCCGGTATTATTTATGAAAAGCAACAGCTGGGGTCAAACTGCCCCTAGGTGGAAAGATAAGAAATGCAAATCAGTGCAAATTTCTTTCAATAGATTGAAGGCGGGGGTAGGGGCTTCCTTCTCAGCATCCCTTTCATCGAGATCCAATCCTCCCCATTGCACTACAGAAGACCAGAAAGTAAGTTGGTTGTGGCTGATGAGAGAGGAGCAGCAGCAGCAGCAGCAGCAGCAAGGGGCTGGACTAAATGACCTTCAAGGTCTCTTCCAGCTCTATCCTGATTCAGGAGCAAATCTTTTAAGTGGGCTGATTTTCACTGCCAGCAGCTCCAGCCACCTCTTCACACCTGCAGTGGTTCAGGAGGCAGCCTCTTTTTTCCTGCCAGCAACCTCAAGCTTCGTGGCTTAATTTAGGTGCCCAGTCCTGCAAAGGCCTTCTCCTTCGCTCATATGAGCTGTCCATAGGGCTGCTTTTTGACCACCCCCACCCCCCTCCCCTCCCCCCCCAGACTTGTGTTTAGAAAAGTGACCTGCGCATACTGAGCGGGGACCAGTTGCCATTTTAGAACAACAAACCCTTCAAGGGTGGCATCTCACAGTCAGGCACTCTTCCAGTTGTGTCTCTTGCTGCATGCCAGAACGGGGAGCCGGGAGGTGGACGAGGAGTTTCAAGGGGGTTTATGCTCCTTTCTCCCCTTATTCGGAAAAGCGCATTGATGTCATGAATTGATCGTCTCCGGGGAAACGGCGGGGGCTTCGAGGACTCTCTCAAGAAACTCGCACGGCATCCCTTCTGACGAAGAAAGATGCTGGACAAAGAGGTCCCCTGCCCGCCCTGAGCTCCTCTCCTCAAAACGACCCGGCTGGATACAATTCATCAGCCTGAAATAAATTCTGCGCGTGCTCCGGCGCGCTCTCTTGGCACTGTGTTCATGCCAAGGTTTGGGCGTGAAGCGAAGTCAACGCGGAGGCCCGAAGCTCGGTCGCCGGGAGGAAGGCGGACAGACGCGCGGTACTTTTCCCTCGCCTGCCCCGTCTTCCCTTCCCTCCGAAGGCGCAAGGACCCCGCCGAACCCTTTCTGGGCTTCAGGGACGGAGCTCCCGTCTCTCGCACCGGCAGGTTTGAATTCGGCGCGGACTTTTTGCCCGCTCGCCCACGAACAGGCAGCCCGCCTGCACGTCCCACCCTGCCGCCGGGCTCACCTGCCCGGAGGAACAGCTCCGCTTCTCGCCTGCAATCCGCCCGAAGGCGCCCAAGCGCCGGAACGAAAGCCTTCCGGCAGCCCCAGCCCGCAGCATTGCTCCCGGCCCTCTCGGCTGCTGGGAGTCTGATTGACGGACCCTCCGGCCTCTGGGCGGCCCGAAGGAGCCTGGGAAGTGGAGTCGATTGCTCCGAGGAACGGCCCGCCCCGGTCGGCCAGGCCAGCTGCCAGAAAGGAGGAGTGAGTTGCTGCCGTCCGGTCACGTCGGGCTCGGTTTGCTCGGCATTTCTCCTCTCCGTTTCGAGGGCGTGGCCGAAATACAGCAGAGGGGGAGATAATCTTCGGTGTTTTGTGTTTGCTTCTTTCAAAGGACCTTTTCCCGCCCATTTCAGACCCCCTTCTCCGACACCGCACACACTCCGTGTGTAAAATCTGCGAAGTCTTTGACAAAGTCACCTCAGAGGAAAGACAGCGGAGAGACAACGAATTGAAAGAGATGAGCAATGATAGCAAAAAAAAAACAACCAACCAAACCAAAAAAAACAGGGGTCCGAAAGCACATGTTCCGACTAATAAACTTTATTAAAAGGCATCGTGAAAGCTCATACCTTTTATTAAAATGTGTTACTGGGAAAAGATGTCAGCAGACTTGTGGTTTTTTTTTTTTGGGGGGGGGGGGCC
>BHFT01003776.1:0-57243 GCA_004320025.1 Laticauda laticaudata | reverse complement strand
TTTTTTTTTTTTTTTTTTGGGGGGGGGGAGGCAACATAGACTAAGGGCTCATTTCCAGCGTCTGCAATGGAGACAGTACCTTTCATGCTGGTATCGTTTTTCTGGAGATTCAAGGGTAGACCCATAATTCTTTTAAGTCAGGCTATTGGTGCCACTGGTCTTCAGCATTTATTTTTATACAGTCTTTTAGTTTAGTTTATCTTCGGTTATCACCAACTGTCAGGCAGCAACACCTGAACCAAGGGTCCGGCATGCATCTGGTTGGCCACAGGGCGACACCCAATGCTGGATTAGCTGCAGTGGTGGGATTCAAACAATTTTAACAACCGGTTCTCTGCCCTAATGATTTCTTCCAACAAGCAGTTCCCCAAACTGCTCAGAAAGTTAACAACCGGTTCTCCTGAAGTGGTGCGAACTGGCTGAATCCCACCACCGATTAGCTGGACCTTCACCCTTATGTTCCAGTAAGGACAGCATAGGACAATTTTTCCCCTCTCCCATTTGTGAGAACTGCATCATTTCCTTTGATGACATCGACTTATTTCAGCCGCCCTCTTATTTTTCCCCTACTAAATGGGTTACAGTTATGGAACGTTGGACAGAAAATTTATGCACTCACGTCATGACCACGAGGGTGCTGGCCCAACTGATTATGTCTGTGCCAGGCAAAAACTTAGGACACAATATTATATCACTAGTAACAGGCAAAAAGGAACTAGAGCCAAAAAGAAAGAAAGAAAACAGGCCCTTTAAAATACCGCCCTCCCTCTCCAGCATGCAAGTTTTCCGGGACCTCCATGAGCTTTTGGAAAGTAAGCCTGTCTTGCTCATAGGCTGGGGATGAGCTGAACCATCATTAAGGATGAGGAGAGGAATATAGTCAAGTTTCTACAGGTGTCAAAATCTGCAAGTTGCAAGGTGTGGGGTGTAACTGAAGTCCTGCCCCACTTTTGTTTGCAGCAATGTTGATTACAGTGCTGCATCTTTTTATCTTTCGGATTTTGACACCTCCCACAAACACCTATGAATACTGCCTTTCTCAATCACTCTTTAAAACTTCCTAAATGGATAATTGTTATATATACACCAAACAGCATGTATCAGTCTGATATCCATTCACTCCATTTGAGAGATTCTTGGTAACCCTGTTCAGACAGTAATTGCCTGCTTCAGACAGTAATGGAAATAGCAAAATAGATGCCAAGAATCCTAAGCCTTGTTCCACACAAGGAACTCTTGGAGTGGCCACCAAGCTCGTTTCAAGGTGTTTGGCTGCAAGCATTCTTCCTTGTTCATACAACTGAGTTCACATAGATCATGGTTTTTTATGGTTCGTTGAATAATCCAGAATTATCTGGATTCACATGACACTGAGGCTAGTCAAACATTGCCATGATGTAATGTAGGCTTTTTTGGTTTGGGGTCTATCAAGCATTTGTGAATTATAAGCTGACATTTATGATAATGTGTGTTGTATGAGTCTAATCAGTTTAGAGAAAACCATAGGTTTATTCTTGTATAGCCTAACCATTAATAAGTGCACAAATCAAGCTATCTGGGTTCACACAACATGCTGACCTAAAATGAAAATGCAAAACCAAACCAACCACATTAGTTCTCTCCTGAACCCATGCATACTCATCAGATTAATCCATGAATATTGACTGAAGGACTCGAAAGTTTATCAATAGAGATACAGCATTCAAAATCTCTAGAGAAATCAAAACAGATGTCAAAGAGGGGGAAATTTCTACACCTACTGAGTTGGACTTTTAACTTCCATTGTCCCCAATTATTATGTCATCCGTGGAAGATAGAACCCATTAACATCCACAGGATGCAGGCTCCTGTGTAAAAATAAATGCTGAAGAGTATACATTCACTAAGCTCAGGAATGTAATTGAGAACTGCACACATCTAAGATTGTCAAAAATGATAACATATGGTATTATCCATTCAAATACTGTACATGTGAACAAAAGCACTGATTTGCTGTCATATTTAATCCTGGCATCTTGCTGAAAAGTTCAACAAGCCGTATATTCAGCATTTGGTGTTTTAAGAATTTTATACAGAATGTGAAATTAATTAATATAGTCTGCCCACAGTATTGAAATTACAGATCTCTGAATATTAGTTTTTGTTTCAATTATTCTATTGTTGTGATAACATTTAAAATAGAGAAGCAAAATCATTATTTCAGAATCATAGAGTGCAAATTATTTTTCAGTAGAACTTCAACATGCAAGAATAACAGTTGTGAAAAATGAAATTACTCAGAAGCAATCATTTAAAGTAAAGAGTATAGTAGATGAAAGATCTGTCTTTTTATTGGGCAGATAATTTAAGACTTCATCTCATCTTTGCTACTTTGTTTTTCATCTCTCATGTATTTGGGAACTCTGTTCTGATAAAAATATGGCAGTAGTATTTCCTTCCACTTCAACTCTCGGAATAGCCTCTTCCTCTTTCTGCCAATAAGCAGAAATAAATATATGACCCCGATAGCAGGAAATAAAGCAAACCTTGATAGATGGAAGGCAGATTTTTTTTTTTATACCAATAATGGCACTAGCAATGAAACCATCTCCACTGGACGGCTGGAAGGAATCAGCCTCAAAGCTCCCCTTTTTTGCCTCAGAAACTATATTAAAAACCAAAGAAAAGAAATTAAGGCATGTATTCCATATCTATCTGGAACAAAAAATTATGTGCAGCCTTTAGGATCAACAATATTTCCCATGTGTTTACAGTGTGTATCATTATAATACACAGCTTTTCATTTATTTGTGACCCCTTAAATCTGGCTAAGTATCCCACTGAGATACATAACCCTGACAGAGTGCATTAGAAGTTTATTACAATCCTTTCCAACTATAATTAACATAAATAATAAATAATAGGAAGGGCATAACAGACATACAGAAAGATGTACAGATACTCCAAAATGTAATACTTTTTTAAAAATCATATACATCCCATTGCAGAAATTTACAGTATATTGTTCTACAGTTTGATATTTCTGACAACTACAAATTATGTCTATACTATGACAAGGATTGTTCTTCACAAGGAAAATGATTTTCTGTAGAAATCATACAGTACGATGCTATTCCAGTAAATAGATAAGTCGTTCAGTAGCTTGAATGAAGATGCTCAAATATCTTCTCGGTAATTGTCAAACCAACCTCCAAAAGGAAGTTTTCAGATGTGCTTTGCAGATACAATTTATTTAACATTCTTTGACATGAGACAAAATGAATCAAACTTTCCTTTTCATTTAACCAAGTTCAACACTCATTGGACATAGCATATTGGGACAGAAAATTTATGATAAAACTTTCTAGCTTTCTACTACCTCAGCCCCTCCAAGAATACTCGTGTCATGGTTTTAGCATGATGCAACATTTTCTTTTTGAAGTCTACACACATATGAAAAAACTTACGTTCTGTAATTATAAGTGAGGTAGACAGCCATCTCTATACCTGGCATTTTTTTAGAATTGCTCTTTTACAATCTTAGACCCCCAAATCCGGAGTCTTTTCATTCTTCTTATATCTCAAGTCACTATTAGAAAAAGGAAGGATCACTTTCCTCCATGCTCTAAGTACCAGATTCTTGAATATATTTCATTTTGTCCTAAAAAGAAACATGTATCATGCAGCAAGGCAGATGGAAAAGTAGATTAGGAGAGAAATAGCTCTAATTAGGCAGCTTCAGTTAAGGTAATCTAACTTTCCAGGGTTCAGTGCAAGATATAGGTTTGAAAACCAGATTACCACAGAACTGAAATCAGAACCTAACTGGAGAGTTGTTGGAACATGAAACTGGAACATAGAAGCAATCAAGTCTTAATCTTCGTGCTCCTGCTTAATCTTCCTTCTTCCTGTTCAGGCCAGATTACAATGCAGGATGCAGCCCTGCTTGGAAGCCTTGCTTCCCGTCTTGAAACCGTTCAAGTATAAGAAAGTAGATTAAGGTCATAGGAGTCCTCTATCTGAAATATATATAAGAAACAAGTCAACAAGTTGAGCACACTGAAGAATTCCCCCCCACACACACACTTTTGCATAGATCCAATACTGTGTTCTTCCTCCCTCTCCCGATTTAGACAATGTAATCTGGGGGAAGAAAGCTGAACTGGGACTCAAGCAGTGCTTAACTGGTTTTGGACTCTCATCAGCTCAAACAAACATGGTTAATGAACAGAGTTGTTAAAATATGCACATTAACACTGAAAGGACCATAGGGACAAAGATAACATCAATTCAAATTGACAGCCTAAAACAGGGGTCTTCAAACTAGACAGCTTTAGGACTTGTGGACTTCAACTCCCAGAATTCCTCCTCCAGTCATGTTAGCTCAGGAATTCTGGGAGTTGAAGTCCACAAGTCTTAAACTTGCCAAGTTTGAAGACCCTTGGCCTAAAAGATGAACTTTGACCAGTTATGATATCTTACCTTAATCTGTTTCAAGTTAACCTGGAAAACAATGCTAAACCAGTCTGAGTTCCTTAAAGGAACATGTCATGTAAATAGCAATTGCATACTAGATGGATTACACCTCCTTCCCCAATTAGGATGGTCATCATTCTGTCCATTTTAGCAGCCACTAGTTTTATAAGTATGCATTTTTGATACAACTCAATAAGGGTCTTTGAATGTTACCACAGAAGCTCTGTGGATAAATATCTTAAAAGAGGCTTTGTGTAGAGAAAGCGGGGTACTTTACCCACTTCCAGTACTTAGAGGTTCTGACTGTTTTTCAGTAATAATTACACTTCTAAGACAAGAAGCAGAAGAATAGAGAAACTAACATCAAAGCGCCCAATTCGTGCTACGGGTTGGTTGGCCTGGAGCATCTCTGTTAAAATCCACATTTGCTGCAGTTCAGAGGACACTCTGTCAGCATCAGGAAGTCCCTGAAAGCAAAGAATAACTATATTCATATATGCAGTTCTCTACTGATTTTGCTCTTGCAAGACCAACTTTGTTTCCTCTCTAGGAGCTGCTAACAATCAACAGCCAAACTAAGCTTATACATCTTTAATGAGAAACATGTCTGTATTCTCAGAAGAAGAAAAAACCTATCTCAGTAATAATACTTACATCGTGTAAGCTTGTTGACTGTTCCTGAGGAGAAGGATGAGAAAGCCAAGCTGGAAAGCCTTTCTGTGGACTCTGTAAAGAGAGAAGGCAGTCCAAGAGAAACATACAACAAAATCAGGCAACATACACACCACACTCCATCTTCACCATTCACTTTCCCAGAAATGGTGATCAGGAAAATTTACTTTTAAAGGTATTTATTTCAACTGTTTCCAAATATATAAAACCATTAGGAATTATATTATTTTACAGATAAGGAGTAAGAGCTGCAAAGTACAACTTTTCCTTATCTGAACAAAAAAAAACCTCCTTTAGAAAAAAATGTCAGCTTCAGATTTTCACCTAATTTGTATGTTGAAATTAATACTAGGTCTTATGCACACTCAGTAATGTAGGCAGTTACTTTCCTCAACATTACTAATTATAAATGTTACCATTAGTATATTATGAATCTGGCAGAAAGAAGTAATTACCATACTTGCCTCTATGAATGTCAGAGATATGTGGACAAAAATAAAACCCTTGAGTCAAAGTTCAACTTCAATGCAAAATGACACAAGCAAGTAACTAGCTAACAAACAAGCAAATAAACAAGTTCACCTCAACACAAATACTCCTCGCTTCATCAAGCAAACATTCAGAGTTACAATGGTGCTGAAAAAATAACTTTATGGCCTATTTACATTCCTCACAGCATCCCTTGTTCATCACCATTAGAGTCAATATGTGTTGTCTTTGTCTGATGTGTGGTGCCCCTCTCACTTGAAGAACAGACAGAGAAAGGGATTAGAAGAGAATATGCTTGCTCTTTTAAGAATCAAAAGCAATGCAATTACACCAGCAGCCTGGGAGATGCAAGCCAGCTACACAAAAAGCTTACAGTACTTTCTTGAAATTTCTTGCATTCCAATCTTCTGGGAGAATGAGAAAAAAGGGATTCCTGCTGTCAATGTCTCCTTTGCTTGACTCTCTTCCCTATTGCAGAGTGGAGAGATTAGAGCAAAGGTCTCCAAATTTAGCGATTTAAGGCTTGTGCACTTCAACTCCCAGAATTCTCCAGCCAGCATAGTTGGGAATTGAAGTCCATAAGTCTTAAAAGTTGCCACATTTGGGGAGGTTTTAAGAGAGTAAGCTGCTCTTCTACACATCAAAGGCAATATAGCTACAGCTGTGGGAAAGGGCCAGGCAAAGGACAGATTGAACTAGGACTACCTGAATAAGGATGGTTGGGAATAGGTATCTCTCCAAATATTGTGAATCAAGGCTATGAGTGTCCTCAGCCAGCTTGACCAACGATATAGGATACTGCAGTTGCAACTTAGCAACATGTTTAGTTTCCCACCTTTTAAACATATTTGCAAGTCACTGCAAAGACCCTGGGAGGATCAGAACAACTGCTAAAGACTCATTATTTTGACAAAAATTTTAATATGTACCTTCTGACACAAAGAAAAAAGCTGCAGCTCCTCAATTGTAAAATGCAACCATACTGGAGAAGGTTGGCGCAGGATGAAACGCATGGCAGCCACCTGATCCACATCACAAAGCATCTAGCAAAACATGAAGACAAAGCATTACTGAATCATATACACCTACATAATTAGCAGAAACTTGATAATAAAATTAAATTATGGTATAAGTACATACTATTAATTATTATGGAATTAGATGATTGGGAAACATTAATCAATTTTGTTTCGCACTAGGGAAGCAATAACATTTTGTTTAGATCCAGGAACAAATCATTACATTCAGCAAATTCTGCTACACCATTCTTATATCAGCTACAGTTTAGAAGGAAAAAAAGCCCTAAAGTAGTAGTGGGCTTAGCCTGGTCCCAATGTCTCCTTAGCAGCAGCTAGCATGGCACATCCCACTGGCCCACTCCCCACTGCCTTCTCTTTCCTCAGCCACTGCCTACACCCACAATGAAAAATCTTATCTACCCCACTCCCCACAACCACCTTCTAGCACCTTTTCTGCACAGGAGTAAGTGAATGTTCCAGAATGCATCCTTTATTCATTTTAGGCAACAAGAAAACTCAATAAGTTTGACCCACATCCCACAGAAGTTGAAATCATATTCGGCTATAAACACAGAAACAAGAATAGCAGCTATAGATATAAAATAAAAATGAGTCTACTACTTGAAAAAAACATTAACATAGACTGAGACAAAATATTAAAATATGGAGATATAGCACTGAGAACAAATACACTGTCAAGGCCATAACTGTTCTACTTGTAATATGTGGCTGTAAGAATTGGACCACCAGAAAGGCTGAATGAAGAAAAAAACCCACAGAGATCCATGGTATTTTTAGACAAAAAGAGTATATAATTTTGATGAAAGATTAAATAAAACCACTCACTTGAAGCATGAGTAAGGAAGTTAAAGAATATGGTATGCATACACACACACACACACACCAACAAAAATCATTGCAGAAGATCTTGTTTGAAAAAAACAAAGCTAATTGGAACACAGGTAAAAAGAAGTGAAGGTAGCTAAATACTATAACTGATGATGAAACACTATGTAGCTACTGTTAAGACTTACCCAGTAAGTCATTTAACAGAAAACGTTCTGACCTTTAAAGGGATATAGGGATGAATGCTAGCACTATACTTATTCAACTTATTTATCAATGATATTGTCACAACCCAGAGTGAGGAAAATCCCAATAAAGGGATTTGTATAAAATAAAAAATCCCACCTATCCCAAAAAGGGTGAACAATTAGAATTTCTCAGTATTTCTTTATGCAAACAATCTAATGCTCATTTTATACTCTCAGACAGATTTCTTAATTTTAAAACCTGTAATGTTGAGAAGCCAAAGGTGGCATTTGGGGAGAAAATAAAAATGCACAAATGAACAGTTCACGAACGTAATATAGAACAAGTTCCTTCATACTGATATCTGAGCATTCTTTTTACATTTTCAGGTAGTAAAATAAAAGTAAAACTGATCAACAATTGGAATGATTTTGGCAGACAAGTTGAGAGTGTTAAATCTCCAAAATACAAACCCCACAAAGTTGATTCCATATTTTTTTTTATGCAGAAGAGATATAAAGGATTCCTACACCTTATGATAAGAAACTTTTTCTTAATCAAGTTCATTAGAACTATTTCCTTTCTGCATGTGGAAACATTTCCAAAACAGAATACTTGATAGGGCATTTAATAACTAGATTATTCTTGTTTCCAGACCTACAGTACATTATTCATTTGGAGCAAATGAAATTCTCCTCTTCCCCAGTAAGAAATTGAAATCCTGACCTGATGTCTGGAAATAGAAAAGTAGCTTTGGGAACCCTCTTCTGTATGTGGGTGAGGCATCAAACAAAAATTACGTAGACAAGTAACCCATTTGGAAGGGCTTTCATGCCCATCATCTGCAGAACTTTGCCGCTGTACTCGAAGGGTCAAAAAGGCAGTATAGTAATTTCTGAATGCAATTGCCTGTAACTGAAATAAAACAAGTACTGATTGAATCCACAGCAAGCAAGATATAACACAGTGAAGAGAATATAGAGAAAACTTTCATAAATATTTTTTGTTTCTCAGAACATCTCCAGAAAAAAGTCTTTAAATAAATGTTCTATATTGCTTATAGAAGCAAAGGGAAACAATTTTGATTTGGAACTATCAACTGAGTAAATTAGAGATATAATTTTTGGAATAGGAACTTCTGGCTCATAGATATCCTTAGCTTTGAGATTTAAATCAATTTCAACTTTTGAATAACATTGGTCTACAAGGAGAAAGCCTCAGAAATAAAAGCAGCTTAATTTTACCAGAATTACTAATAAAGGAAAATTAAGTCCTGCATATTAATTGGCTTCAGTTTCCAAGATACAGCTTCTGGTCAAAACTGCATCAAAATAATGAGGGGGATGTGCAATTATGCTCCATCACTTTTCTGCAAAATGTGATAGAGCAGTGAGAATGATGCCAGAACAATTATAAATTTATCTTTATTGATATCAATAACATAACTTTCCATTCATTTATCGGTTTTTCATGTAACATTTTCATGTTTTTTGTATCAAAAATTGACAAGCTCTAACATCAGATTAAACTACATGGTTCCATTTTTATGTGGTATCTAAACTGCACCTTCTGGCTTTTCTCTTGTGAACTGCAGTAGGATTATCCCTGGGGAGATTCCAGCAGTAATCGGCAAGCATGGATGGACTCCATTTCCCTTGGTATCTTTTCTCCATGCCTGCGATACCCTGGTGGAATCTCTCCTCATGCTCATCACTCATTGCCTCACAGTTCGAAGGGAAATAGTCTAAATGTGAGTGTAAGAAGAGACTTTTTTTTTTTTTTGCACCAAATGCCTTATAGGACCTAAGCAAATTTTCCACGTGATTTTTCAGTCATCTGCCTTGCTGTTCTCAAAGTGAAGATAAATTTATATACTTCCATATGGTACCATTTTCACTGTTCTACCGTACCTTGTTAAGAAGTTACGAGGCATCATGATCATTAGATCATTTGCCTTGTAGGCAAATACATTTGACCGCGTATAAATTTTTATTGTGAAATATCCTGAAAACTTTAGCCAACCGGCACCTTTATCATCTGTTTTCGAATTCATCTAATCAAAATATATAAAATTAACACATTTTATCTCGGAAATCGATAATTTCCCAAAATTTGTAGACCAGTGTAATTTATCCATTGTGCATCCTTTGACATCTGTTTTTCTTTCACACTTACATCAGTGGTCTGAGAGTGTGGAAATAAAACATCAATCACCAGAACACCAGGCCGGCCTATCTCGGTCTTCATGTCTCCCACTTGCAGTACTACTGGGTTCTTAATGGCGCATGGGACTGGCTCCAGTGCCATGGTTCCTCACTCTGGAACAAAGTCACAGTTTCAATAAAATGGCATACAACCATCACAACCATCACTTCACTATATTACATAAAGGCATCCTATGCGAAAGAGATTTCTTCCATTTTTTCTACGCTGAGAAGGCAGTACTGCCGGCTACTTCTGCTGACCACTGGCTGCCAGCAGTTCGATTCTCACCAGCTCAAGGCCGACTCAGCCTTCCATCCTTCAGAGGTTGGTAAAATGAGGACCCAGATTGTGTGTATGTGTGTGTGTGTGTGTGTGCAATATGCTGACTCTGTAAACTGCTTAGGGAGGGTTATAAGGTATATAAGGCTAAGATCTATTTCCCACCCTTACTGGACGAGGAATTTTTTTTCAAAATGCAAATCCTTTCTCAGAAGCATTAAAAGTTTGCCATGAATCAAAGTGTTTTTGCTATTTATTTTATTTTCATTTATACACCCTTCCAGTGCTTTTCCGAACATACAGGACACTGTCCCAGGAAATCCTATTCAGTCAGGTCACCCAAGCGGCTATTTCAGCTACCTGGATGCTGCTACTAGTCATGAAAAGTTGAAATAAACTCGACAGCTGGAAATCTACGCGGCCTTACCTCTCCCTTGAAACTAAAACAACGGCGACACTCTCCGACCCTGCTGGCTTCCGTGTTATTGACAGGGCCGGTGGGACTCGGGAGGGCTCATCCAAGGCAAAGGTCATTAGCCCGCACTCGCGGCAGACAGACAGACGACGGGCGGGAAAGGGAGCGAAGTGGGGTCCGCCCAATGCCGTGACTTCACACACAACTTGGGAATACCAAGGACTCGTCTGCTCCCGACAGCCCCATGACGAACACGGCTCTGCCGCCCTGTCTTTTCCACCCGCCTCCTTTCCGCTTGACGGACGGCGACGGGGCTCCCGGCGTCTCGAACCTCAATGCCGCTTCCAGCACGGCCGCCCCGCGCTTATACCGCGGTTGCCGCCGCCAAGAGCTTTCCTGAGGCGGAACTCTCGTTGCTAAGCTTCGCGTCGTATTTCGAACCGCGGATGACGTCGCACACCCGTTCGACGGCACACAGGAAATCCGCCACACACACACACACACACACCTCGAAAGGCGGGACTTGCCACCTCGAACTGTATAGCGAAAGCAAGCGACGTGTCCAAAGCCCTTTTTAATCTGACGCAAATGGCCGCCTCACAGCCGATCCCGCATTGCTCCGGCAACAAGGTCGCTTCTCCTGCGATTGGCCGACACATGCGAGTTTCCTGGCCCGCCATTGGAAGGTAGGAATAGTCGGCTACGTCAGACGCATTGATTGGTCAATGGGTTCGAACGGCAAACGGAGTGGAGGGGGGGAGGGAGGAGGAGGAAAGGGAGGGATGCCGTGGACGTCGGTTTTGGCTCCCGCGACCGGGGAGGAGTCTCGGAGTCGGCCTGAACCGAGAGCGGCGGGGTGAGGGCGGCAGGTGGGATCCGGGCAGGCGACTGGGGCCCGCTTGATCTGCGGACGGCTGGGATCCGGCCGCTGGAAGCCTGCTGGCAAGCTTTGCCGGACGGGACGAGAGAGGGAAGGCGCTGGAGCTGGAGAGAAGGAGGCGCGCAGGCAGGTGTCGCGTAGCCGAGAGCGGTTGGGGAGGACTGGGCCCCGCAAAGCTAAATGTCCCTTCTTTCCTTTCAGGCCAAGATGAAGGCGCTGATCCTGGTGGGGGGCTACGGCACCCGGCTGCGACCCCTGACCCTCAGCATCCCGAAGCCGCTGGTCGAATTCTGTAACAAGCCCATCCTGTTGCATCAGGTGGAGGCCTTAGTAAAGGTAAGGGCCGGGGGGGGGGGTTGGAGCCTCTCTGTGGGACGANGGCCTTAGTAAAGGTAAGGGCCGGGGGGGGGGATTGGAGCCTCTCTGTGGGACGAGTCATGCCTTCCAGTTTCTTCCTGGGAAAGATGCAGGTTGGAAACGCTGCCCGACCAGCTCAAAAAAACCCAAAGCTTTTCCTTGTTGCATTTGTGTGCAACTTCTACCTGTTGTGTTGCTGCCTGGCACGCAGAGCTTTGAACCAAACCATATTCTTTTATTTTAAAAAAAGAGAAATGCGGGAGTTTTCTGCTTGTATTTGAGGGGATGCAGCGCAGAGCTTTCTTTGGGTGGGGTGCATTTGTTCATTTGTTCGATGGGTTTGACGCCCATCTTGCCTTGGGGCGACTCTGGATGGACGTACAGTGCTAAAACTGAAATTCCACTGGACTTAAATTGACCTGTCTTGCCCATAGAGAGAAATCAAGCTGTCTGATATTTTGTACTCTACTGGAAAAAGGGTAAATGTGTGAATTGGACTAAATCTGCAATGGAAATAATAGCGTTTTGCCTGCTTCAGACCTTTTATGACCCATCTTGATGTTTTATTTTCCTCCTGTTCAACCACGTTCATTTGCCTGGAAAAGCCCCTACAGTTTTATTGGCAAAGTTTTTCAGAAGCTCAGTGCATTGCTTCCTTCCCAAGGCTGAGAGAAAGTAACTGGCCCGAGATCACTTCATCCAAGAACTCACAGTCCCCTGGTTTCTAGCCTGATCCACTACACAAAACTGGCTTTCTTCTTAGATGACATGTGATATTTTTTTATACAGTACTTTTGAATTTATCTCACATCTCGCAGTTTATTTATTTATTTATTAAACACTGATTGGAATAAGTGTGCTTTTAGAATTATTTATTTTTTTCTTATGCACTAATATGGCCAAATGAGACTTCCTGGCAAATATATTCTTGAAATGTAGTGCCAGTATATAAAACAGGGTGTCTTAATTCACATCAATCTAATCATTATTTTAAGGCCAGACAGTAAAACCCAATATTGATTGTAATGATACAGTAAAATCATATGGATATAGGTAGATAGTACAGTCCTAAATAATTTATGTTTTTAGAAGCTAAACAGCACTTTGATTTGATTGCTAAAATATTGTTATATTGGGCCCAATTACACATGGCGAATGTAACTGATGCAAAAGAAATCTGTATTAGAAGCATCTAGCATCCACAAGAGTTTTAGTTGTGGCTTTCTGCACCAATAACTCTTGAAATCAAGGGCATCTGCACATATAACATGGCATTGGGCAATAATTTAATGTTAGGCATTGTCGAAATGTGGTATTTCAGTCGTCAGTTTTCTTAGGACAGGGAAATCTGATTCTGTTCAAAATCACTTCCAGGATTTTAGAATAACTCCAATGAGGATTCAACACTTTTGGATTTCTGTATCATGAGCCAAGATTTGGCATTTCTAATAATAAGGAATAATTATTTGGAGATATTATAATTCTGTCAATCATCTTAAACAATCCCTTGAATCAACCCCAGGCCTTCATTATGTTGAATTCTCATTTTTTCCTGACAGGCAGGTGTTAATCATGTGATCCTTGCTGTGAGTTATATGTCAGAACTACTGGAAAAGGAGATGAAAGAACAAGAGCAAAGGGTAAGTGCCTTGAGGTGAGCTTTTTTGTTTTTGTTATGGACTAATTGGATAGAGTAAATCAGCTCTTGTTTGCATTTGCTGGGGTATTATTATTTTGCAGTGCAGTGATGTATCATTTCCAGTTATTCTACGCTCAACTCAATAGCAATTTCCACAGGGCAGTTAACAGGTATGCATGTGCATACTGTTGGGTAGTTATCGGTGGTAATTTTAATGTTCCTGAATTAAGGGATGTGGTGTTTCAGCTTTAATATTTCGTTTCAATAAAAATGAACTCAGGATTCTCCAGTTTGATATTGTGCCTTGGCTTGTGCAAGGAAAATGACTGGTATTGAGCTTAGCTAAATTATTTCTCTATGCTAGAATCTTCTTAAAATAAGAAGAATATGATATATGAGAGTTAACTAACATATAGAACATCATGTTGAAGAAAAGTGAAATAAGCACAATTTTTTCATAATTCCTTGTGTAAGATCCCTGCTGTACAGTGTTAAAATAGGATATGCATCTCTGGGTGTCATGATATTGCTTTTTGGTAACTTTCCATAATAGCTTTGTACATTCAACTTCATTACTTAATATATCTTCTAAAGTGTTAATAAAATGTAGGATTATTGTCTCTCATAATGTAAAAGCAGTGACTCTTGAAGATGCTGCACTGCTCCCTTCATTGCTTATTATTGGCTATATTCACTTACGTTGATGGATTTAATATCTAAAAAATATCAGAATTATCACTATCTCTGCAGTAAACAATTAGATCTTAGTAAGTTCTTTTATCTCATTCTTTTGTTGTACAATGTTTTGAACAATTTACTTTGAGCACGAATTTGACCATTGTTTTTTGCAATACTTGTGGTTTGTTTTTGAAGTAGTAGCTGTGTGTATCTTTGGCATTTCACAAAATCACACATAAAATGTTATAATAGAAGTACTTTCTCCACTGTACTGATTGGACATTTTTTCCCCCTTTGGCTCCCTAGTTTGCCTTGCACCTTTTGGCTTGGAGCCCAAGATAAGTTAACTTACAAAAGTTCTTGAAAGAAAAGTTTCCTTTTCTCCAAGGAGTGCCCTGAACACCTTACTACAACTTCTTGATGATTATGGAATGCCATGCCTGCAGAAGTACTATTATGTACCTAATTTTAAATAGATTCCATTACTTTCAACAGACTTCTTTCTAAGTATGAGCATTTAGCATTAGGGTGTTTGAATATGGTTTAAGAAATGGATAACCTAAAAATATTCCAAGGTCTAAATCACCTTATTAACTGCTTTATTTGGTGTGTTTACACATTTAAATGATGAGCAATGAGTCAACAATCTGCAGGTTGCCATAAACCAGCTGGCAATATAATTATCTTGTCCTATTTGACATATTTTCTAAAGGCAGTTGTGGATAGAGTCATGGCCATGCACTCACAGATGCTTGCTTTTACTTTTCTTCTAACTGCATTTCCAAATTCTTCTTTGTTCTCAGTTGGGCATTCAGATTTCTCTGTCACATGAGAAGGAACCACTGGGCACAGGTAACTGTGAGTTTAGCAGTGTTTGTTGATTATGGCTGCTAAAGGGCTTATGATCAGATGGACACTGATAACTCCTGTTTCCTCCACAGCTGGCCCACTGGCACTAGCACAGGAGCTTTTGGCTGAACATTCAGAACCTTTTTTTGTACTCAATAGCGATGTGATCTGTGATTTTCCCTTCACAGACATGGTACACTTTCACAGGCATCATGGAAAAGAAGGCACCATTGTGGTAAGTGCTTGGGGATTGCGATTCATTGTTTTGTGTATTCTGAGGGCATTTTTTAATCCCTACTGCAGGGGTGTCAAACTCATGGCCCACAAGCCAGATACGTCACATGTTGGCCCTGCCCCCGCCTGGTTTAGCAAAGGGGGAAAAGTCCCAAATACATCACATGACGATGCCATGATGAGTTTGATAGATTGCCCTACTGCATTCAAAGATCCCAGAAGAGGAGTTGGTTAGTTGGGAACATATAAATCAAACACCTTGTGGTGACCATATACAGTAACTTTCATTATTTTCAAAACCAAAAGGAATTAAAGGAAATAAATAATAAATAAAGACCTAATGTTATACAGTCCTCTGTTAACATATCTTGTAGGATATTTAGTTTAAGAAAACAAGTAACATGATACAACATAAGCCGAATCATAGATGGACTGTAAAACTGAAAATACTTATGTTTTTAGGCTATTACATGAATCCAGCCATTCTGGTTAGCAATACATGGTTTATGGATTGGCTGGTCATTGTGAACTCATTGTTTATTCAGTAAATCTTGGTTAAGCAAGCCATGTCTTAGACTGTTGTTTGGGGACAGCAAGCAATTAAGTGTCCTTTTTAAAAACTTTGAAATGGGATAAGAATAAAAATAGTAACATAGGCATAGCATTTTATATTAAGATATGATAGGTGTATTTCTTTCTGATTTCTGATTCACTACCATGATTGCTTCCCTGTATCTAATGTTGACTTTGCCTTGCAGGTGACAAAAGTGGAAGAACCTTCCAAATATGGTGTAGTAATATGTGAAGCAGATACTGGACTCATACATCGCTTTGTGGAGAAACCTCAGGTTTTTGTTTCCAATAAAATCAATGCTGGCATGTACATCTTAAATCCAAGTGTATTAAAGCGCATTCAGGTATGAAACAGAAAGGGTAAAATGGAGGTTTCAACAAGCTAATTTTCATTAGACATTTCTTTCCAACGTAGTGAGATCAAAGCCATTTTTTTAAATATGGTGAGACACCTGATGATTCTTCCATAGTGCTTAGTCTCATTTGATGGTGGGAGTGGTATGTTTGATTATCCCAATGTGCAAATTCTGAAATGGCTATCGGTGGGGATATCTTGGTTCAATTAGCGATTGCTTCTGGTGGGAATCATCTGCAGAATAAGTCTAAAGAATGTTAGCTTATTGTGTAAATATTAGGGATGTTTGGGGCTGCCCTTGAAACATATCCAGAATGAAATGGCAAAGGCAGTTTCGTGTGCTTTTAAAACAGCACATCACACTTCTGCTATGCAAGCTGTATTGGCTGAGAGTTTGTTTCTGGGTCAAATTCGAAGTGCTGGTTTTAATTTTTAAAGCCCTTCATGGTCCGGGACCAGGTTATCCAAAGGACAGCCTGTCCCCAATTACATCAGCCCATCTCATTCGGTCAGGCACAGAAGGTATGCAGTGGTTATCTGATAGGTGAGTCCTAGAGGTGGACTTTTTCTGCATGGCTTATGGAACATTCCCACCCTCCCTGAAAACGAGGTTCATTCCATCCCTGTTAATGTTCTGGAAGTCGCTCAAGACCTGACTGTGTCATCAGGCCTGGGTGTCCCAGGAGACTGGTGACATTCTAAGATGGTTCCATTACTGTGGCTAACAATTCATTTTCTCTTGGCCCCTGTTGTTTTTACATATACTCATGATGATTTTGTATGTTTTCATAATTTTTATATTTTATGTTGTATTCCACCCAGAGCCACTTTTTGTGAGATGAATGACCATATAAATTTGTTAAATAAATACATGAGGGTTATATAGCTCCTATTGGAATGGCCATCTGAGTCCCTTTATCTTTTCCTTAGCTGCGGCCTACCTCAATTGAGAAAGAAATATTTCCAGTAATGGCAGAGGAAGGACAGCTCTATGCCATGGAACTACATGGTAAGGAAAAAGCTTTGCTATTTTTGAATTAGGATTCAAAAGTATACAATAATAGGTGTTCTCAAAACAAAATATTGTTTTGTTAGCTTAAGTCAGGGGTTCCCATTTGTGGCAGCTTTAAGACATGTGAACTTCAACTGTGGCCAGCTGTGAAATTCTGAGAGTTGAAGTCTACATATCCTAAAAATTGACAAGATTGAGAACTCCCGACTTAACATGAGTTTACCTCCAAAGTATCTACCCCTAAAGTCCACATGTCTTTAAAAGTTGCCAAGATTGGGAACCCCTGGCTTAAGTAAATGCAGCTTTTTCTAGAAGAAACGGCTAATCAATTTTGAGGTTTATAAAAGGATATTTTAAATAGCATTTAATACCATTTAGATGGGAATATAAATTTAAACATTTGGAAAGTAAATCCATCTGATGCTAGTTTTAGAACAGGGCAAGCTGCAGCCCTAGAATCACGTGCAGCCTTGTCTTTTTGTATGATGCATATATACTCACTTTTGGCCCTTAGCTGACAAAAAAATGTTTGTTAGTTTTTGGCTGCTAAAAAGATTTGGAGAGGGGTCCATGGTGCATTTGAATAATTGATGACTCCTAGTGACTACATGAATGAGTCCCTGTAATTTGCCTGGAAAGATTTCAACAATGATTCTTAGGGCTGAGAGAGAGTGGCTGATCTAGGGTTATCTTGCTGGCCTCCCACCTAAGTAGAAATTTGAATTTGGTCTCCTGATTTCCAGCACGATGCTTTAACTACACCACCAAACTGGCTTTCTCCTAAAAGATTACCCACTTATTTTAAAGCAAAGGAGTGCTATATATATTACAAAATAATACATAAATTTGTCAAGTTTGGGAATCCTAGCCCTGAAGCATTGCTTTTTCTGCTTCCAAAAGAAAAGCCCCTTGTACCTATGATCTCAATGAAACTGTTACAGATTACCTGATTCAAACCCCTTTTATCACTGCAGGGTTCTGGATGGACATTGGGCAGCCAAAAGATTTCCTGACTGGCATGTGCCTATACCTACAATATTTGCGGCAGAAGCAGCCTGAGAGGTTACATTCTGGATTGGGCAGTATGGGAAACGTACTCGTGGTAATCTCATTTTAAAATATTTTCTGTGGGTAGGGAAACTATCAAATGCAATAGCATTTCTATCGAGCTCAAAATTGATTTTATTGAGGGCTGCATCAGGGTGTTTGACCTTGAGGGAGGTGTGGCCAGAGGGGGCGTGGCCTGCTTGATGTCACTCATGTCAGGGACACCTGTGGCAGCCTGAGTGCCCTGCCAGTGAAAATGGAACCCTCCCGAGCTGTTTTTTCTGATAGAGGATTGCAGGAGGCCATCGCAGCTGGAAACGGAGCTCGGGAGCCTGTTTTCGCTGGCAGAGGCACCCTGGACCAGTCCTTCACTGTTTCCAGGTTGGTCCTGTGGGCTGGATTTAAGCCTGCAGGCCTTGAGTTTGACACCCCTGCTCTAGCTGAAACAGGGCAACAGCATAAACAAATGTTACCATTCATTCAGTGGCCATTTGAAATTACAACAGCACAGAAAAAACGTGACTTATGACCAGTTTTCACACTTATGACCATTGCAGCATCCCACAGTGACATGATTAGAATTGGGACACTTGGCGACTGGGTCAGATTTATGACGGTTGCAGTGTCCCAGGGTCATGGGATCACCTTTTGCGACCTAACCAGCGAAGCCAGTGTGGAAGCCAGATTCACTTAACCATGTTACTAACTTAAAACCTGCAGTGATTCATTTAACAACTGTGGCAAGAGGGTTGTAAAATGGGGTAAAATTCACTTAACAACTGTCTCACTTAACATAAATTTTGGGCTCCACTGTGGTCATAAGTGGAGGACTACCTTACGTACTTCTGATCTAGGAGTAGAAAAGGGAAGAACATTCCTTCTCCTCTTGGGAAACTGGAAAGGGTTGAGGAAGGATCGTCAGGCCGTCTTTCACATTAGATCTTTCATTTCAGGACCCAAGTGCCAAGATTGGATCAAACTGCAGTATTGGTCCCAATGTCACAATTGGGGCAGGAGTTGTGGTAGAGGACGGTGTTCGGATCAAGCGTTGCACTGTTCTAAAGGGATCACGCATCCGTTCCCACTCTTGGCTTGAATCCTGCATTGTTGGGTGGAGCTCCTCTGTGGGTCAATGGGTGAGTGAGCGCTAGTTGTCCTAAAATCGAAGGGTTTTGCCTGTACAGTTTAGAAAATAAGTTGGATTGCCCCTTACATATAAATAGTGGGGGTGGGGAAGACACAGTATTATACAATTAGTTTTTTTTCCTCTTTTAGACTTTTGAAGTTCTCATAGTCTCTCAGAATGGTAGAAATTCAGGAGCAAAACATTTTTTCCCCTTCAATATGGGTCAAAATGAGCACTGCAAAGCTGTATACATGCCTTCTCCATCCCTACTGCAGGTATGACAGGGCTTGTGTGGCACCTGAGAATCTTACACAGAGGAAAACCTAGTAAGACTAAGCCTCGGGTATCAGCCAGGGCATTCTGATTTTGCTTTCATTAGTAGCCCAGGAGCTGAGAATAGTTAGCTGTTAAGACCCCATTCCTGAATAGCCAGATGACTTGTATAAGAAATTTAAAGTCTAATTTAAAATACATATTTTCCTAAGCTCAGCTCTGTATAATTGCACATCATTATTTCTTCAGGTGCGGATGGAGAATGTCACTGTGTTGGGGGAAGATGTCATTGTGAATGATGAACTCTACCTCAATGGGGCCAATGTGCTGCCTCACAAATCTATTGCTGAATCAGTCCCAGAGCCACGCATTATCATGTAGCAAGCTTGGATTGAGTGCTGGACTAACTGGCAGAACATTTTATTGGAACAACTTACACTCTGTGCCTTGGTGGCAAGGGATACTCTGTTGAATTCATGACGTTTTTTCCCCTCCTCCAAATACTATTTTTCCCTTGCTGATGACTTAATCTTTACAAGGAGCCCGAGGTGTGGATAAGACTACAGTTTCATCATTCAGGATTGGGAATGGGGTGAAATAGAATAGGCTCCCTGAGCCAGAACCACCATTGCTCTGCAGTAGAGTCCAGTACCCAATATGGAACAGGGACAAATCATCTTTGCTCCAAGATAGTATAACAACTCACAGATTCCCCATAGTTCTGGGAAGGGTATGTTGTATATTAATATGGCAGGGTGGTATTTTGCTGCTTATGAAGCACACAGGCAAACAAAATGCAGTACTTTTCCTGGAACGTGACTGCCTTACAAAACTGCATTGCTTCCTTTCCTATGGTGAATAAGTGGCAATTTTAGAACTTTGGACAAAATTCTCTAATGAAATCATACTCTAATGAAAACAAATGAAATTATTGTAATTAATGAATTCTAAGTATGTCATCTGTTGTCTACTTTTGACTCAAGAGACACTAGCGATGAGAGCAATACTCCTTAAAATCAACTTGCTTGAATTGTTCTCTTTCTTGCAAGTAGCCCTGTAAGTACTGTGCAGCCCTTTGCAACTGACAAATCTACATCAGAAATAATACCTTGGAAATGTGGAGAAAATGCATCTGACAGCTTTAAGGAATAATAATTTAATATTTTATTTTATGGAAGTAATATCCCCTTCCAGTTTGGAAGGAGAAGGGGAAGAGCAACAACCATATATGCACTTAAATTAAGTTCCTTGTTTGCTACCCTCCCCAACATTCTGGATACAAGTCACACAGTAAACTTTTAAAAATCCTCATCTGCTCCTGGATTGTACAGACAGCCTAGTCACACAGTATAGGATGTGTGCCATAGGTGCTTTCTGCTGGTGGACGATAGCAGTGCAATCAGGTTCACCTCTGCTGTAGCCTACGATATCAACAACATTTCTCCCAATCACTCATACAATATATGGACCAAATATTGGTCCTATTGAACCTGGCCTCTCCCATGATCAAACTCCTTGTGGTCTAGGCTGCATTTATTCCTCTGTTGTATCACTGTGTCCTCCTCGCCCCCTCCCCACAAAGCCTGGCTAGGGTCTGTTTTTTAGCTGACCTTGCCTTCAGAGGAAAGGAGCCAGACTCAAAGAGCAGATTCAAATTTTTAGGCAGATAGGTGCCCCAATCCTTCACTCGCATTAGCCGCCTTTGACTGTACAGTAGAGTATTGATTGGCAATCTCCAGAACTATCATATCGGGTGCTACAGGTAAATGGTGTCTGCAGGGTATGCCCACACAAATATTTGAACCAACTTTAGCTACACGTGCACTGTCAAGCAGCAAAGTGCTGCTGCTGTAGCAGCAGCCAGAACACACTTGGCTAGTGAGTAGTTGGACTCACAGGAGAGATGCTGGCTGCAGAGGATCCATTTTTACTCTACTGTGGAGAGCACCTCATCAAAGAGGATGTGTCCCAGCTATAGTGCAAGACACACTTCCTAGGGTAGATGCAGGATAAGAACTATGGATTCAGGCTGAGGTAGAGAACCTGATCACGTTAAGCCCCTATGCATGTAATCCATAGGAAAAGCCCAATACCTGTTGGTTTGGAGTCAATGGCAGCAACAGGAAGTGTACCTAAATTCAATAGGGTTGAAGAATACAATTTGGCCTGGGTGATGCATACAGATGTGTGGGTCCTGTAAGAGGTGTCACAAAGCTGAAATCAGCTGTGCTGATAAACAGCTACTTGATGAGATGCTCTTGGAGGGGTGGGGTCTGCTGTGGGGAGAAGCTGCCCAGGCATGCAGCACCTGCCCTGCAAGGTCCAGGCACTAGGAGGTGGCTGGTTTCATGTAGTCATCCACTCCTGTGATGGTGGCTTTGCAGAAGAAGCAGTCTTTATTGTTCATCAGGTGCTGGTTGATGCAGGCTCTAAAAAGGCAAATATATATTTATATATTGGCTTAGATCTATGCAGAAAACTCCACGTGCACATTAAAAAAACAAAGGTAAATAATCATTGGATTGTCCAGGGATGCAACAGTGTGTCTAACTTAGCTCTTAAAAGCGAAACAATTTGCCATCTGGCATGTCTGATACAAATTCACTGTTGGCTTCTTTTGCTCACAATTACTATAAAAAAAATAAAAGGATACTGGAAACTTCCAAACATTACTGCAAATCTTCCCTTCTGGCTTCTACTTTTTCCATAGGAATCAACCACCTGTGTGCTTTCAAATCTATCCTCCTGGCAGTCAGAAACTCCACTTCCCAGAGTCTGAAGTTCGACTGTATAACTTCATGGGAGTACAAGATCCTGGCTGCATAAGCAGCCACTTAAAGAGGATCATGGGGCAGTTTAAAGGGGATTCAAATGACCACCACTAGATTAATTTTAGTGTACAGCTGTGATGCATTCCAGCCTGGCTGTTATCCAGTTAGCAGGATAAAGGAGAGAAAGGTCTGCTTCTGCAGGGATTACTCACTTGCATGATTTGTGGGAGCATGGTTTAAATACAGCAGAGATTGGATGTGCATAACAGATTGGACACAAATCTTCTTCACTCGTGGGCTGGAAAAAACAAGCACATAAAAGTATGAACTTGCAGTTATCACCAAATCTAAATCAAGCCCAAGTACACGATATCCAAAGGCTGCTTTTTAGCTTTGGAATGACATGTTTTAAGAACATCGGGTGAGACTCCTTCACTCCTTTGCAAAACAAAATTTAAATGTATGCTTAAGGACTTCAGAAAATTCCTTTTTAGGAATAAATAGCAAGAGAATGGTTAGAATGTGGATTTTGGAATGGACTTAAGAGTCCAGATGAATTTGAAAAAAGATTTTGAAAATAATGAAAATAATCCTTCCCATGGGAAAATGCTCTTGTTCTGAATTCTTTAAAAAAAATATGACAGGATGGGATTTTGAAGGTTTGACACTAGAGCAGGGGTGTCAAACTCGTGTCTTCACGGCGTCATCACATGACATATCTTTGGTCTGATCTAAGTATGGTACATAAAATCATACATTGCAACGACTTACCTGTCAATGAATACTTCAGCTTCAACCATAACAACACAAGAGCAAACAATAGATACAAACTCAAGGTTAATCGCACCAAACTTGATTGCAGGAAATACGACTTCAGCAACAGGGTGGTCAATGTCTGGAATACTTTATCTGACTCTGTGGTTTCTTCCCCAAACCCCAAAAACTAACCTTAGACTGTCTACTATTGACCTCGCCCCTTTCCTAAGAGGTCTCTAGGGGGCGTGCATAAGCGCACCAACGTGCCTACCATCCCTGTCCGATTGTTTCTCTTATTTTTTTTATATGTACCCATTTCATGTATTCATAACAATGTATATATACTTATACCTATTAACTTGTAAGGGATTGACAAATCAAAATAAATAAATAAAAATAAATAAAAATATCATGACTTCCCCCCCTTTGCTAAATTGGGCATGGGAATGGCCAGCATATGACGCATCTGGCCCATAGGTCGCGAGTTTGACACCCCTGCACTAGAGGGAACCAGAAGGAACTAAAGATTACAATGAAAGGAAAAGAACTCTTAAATTTGGTTTACTAATACAGAATGGAGCAAAATATTTTAACATTGGATATATTGAGGGATACTTGTGAAAAATAGACCCAGATTTTAATTTTGAGAGTGTCACTACAGACAGATGTGTTTAAAAGATGTTATGGAATAGGAACAGAATTTACTGAACAAAATTGAGACAGATCTGAAAATTGATTTAAAAATGACAGACTGAAGGAATGATATGGATAAAGATGTACACTGGATATAGAAATGAAATCAGTTGATAACTTCATAATTAAAAGGGATATAAAAATAACAAACCAAAAAAGCAATCTGGATATCTTTTTTATTTTGGATTTATAAATGAAACTTGTTAAACTTTTGAATTTTGTGAGAAGGAACAAAGAAGAAATGAAAATGAATCAAATTCTAGGACATCATTTGAAAGAATTAAAGTTCAAGATGTTTAAAAATAAAAGGAATATAAAATTAGTTTTATTTGATCAAGATTAAAATAGATAAATTGTTACCTCTAGTAATCCTTGATGGACTTTTACTGACTAGGACTGAACAATCAGGTTTTAAGGATTTGTTTATAGATAAGAGATCAAATATGGGAAACAGATATAGTTTGTTGTATTTTAAGAGAAAGTGATGTTACTAAAATTGTATATACTTGGGATGAAGGACAAAGTAATTTCTTGATATATTTCTTTTTGTAATGAATTGCTTTTCTATTTTTCTATGTTTTTTATTTTCTTCACTATTTTTCTTTTTGTTGTTTTTTCTTTTTTAGTATTGTTTTTAAATTGTAATGTTTAATATAACTACTATAAAGTGAGATTTAAAAATGGCAAAATATGCAAAACAACAATCTCTTGTAAAAAAAATTAAAAGAACTTATGAAAATTACTATCTCTTAATATAATTTTAGGAGGGTTCAAAAATGTTGGAATCAAAATGTTTATGAGTAGGTTCTCATCTCTGCATTAAGGTTATCCAGAGAATGCACCAAGTCCAGCTCAGTTTGAGGCTCATAATGAAGGGTCTTGAATTGGGCCTTGGCTAAAACCATGACTTCCTACTGAAGCTCAGAGATGCACCATCACATACCTCCCTCCTGCTCCCTCTCCTGCCCCCACCTGCAACAGCCTTCATACAGCTCCAAACTGCAATTGGAAGGTGAGCAAGCAAATTAATAATTTATACCCAGTCCCTGCCAGAGATCATGTTCTTTGCTGGATCACTGCTTCTCATTGGAGGTCACCCAAACATAGCGATAGATGCAAATGATACCTTAAATGCAAGAATTAATCTGGACAGTTTTTTATTCTACTTGAAAGCCCTTCCTCCTGAATATTTCTTTCACTTCCTACTCAAAATTAAACTCAATTTGCACAACCTTGTGTTTATCTGAAACCATGCTCTTATTGTTTTTCCTGATAGTTTGGAAATAATTCCAACTCATGGAAACATAACCTTTGTAACCTTTGACATAAAGCCTGCGCCCTCCTATTTCATATGGTTCTACATTTCTGAACAAGATCTTGAAGTCAGAGACATACTAGCCTAGAAAGCAAATTAATTAATATTTCTTGCATTTATATAGCCCTGAGTATAGCTGTTGAATTTTATACAGCTCTGAGCTCATCCTGGAAAGCAAATTAACTAATGTTTTTTGCATTGATACTCAGCTCTCAGTGTCTTGCATTTATACAACTCTGGCAGGAGAGTTTATGTGTCCCCATAGATGTAGGTTGCCAAGGGGAAGAGCATGCACACATTTAGCTAATCAGAATATTTACCAAAGTAGCAGCTGCAGCTTGCTTGGATTCTTCACTGAGGTGGCCAAGCATTTGCTCCACCTTGGCTAGCTCTACTTGGCTGATATAATCAGTGTCTGCAAAACAAAACAGAGAAGAAGAGACTGAATGGGTACAGCTGTTGAGAATATGACAAGAAAAAGTTACCAATGAATATTTTTAATTTTCAAAACTTCTCCATCTCTGACTTGGCTGGGAGAAATTAAATTGAACTTGTAGAGAAGGTTGATGGCCAGAGGGTGGCAGAGTCCAACACATCTAATTAAGTTAAGCCGAATAAGAACAAAAATATTAGTTTGAACGTAAAATGACAACTGCTTTCTTAACTACTGTCCCACTGACATTCGGTGTTAGAAAAATAAATGTGAAGCGTTTGTATGCCACAGTATGCTTGGGAATTTTTTTCAACAGTATTTTACAAACTTATTGGACCCGTTGTTTCTGATCGGAGACATTACATTATTTGATAATCTTTTAATTTTAAAAATATTTAATTTTTCTGTACTCAGAACACTGTGCAGGCGAGAGGCTTGTATCATGATTGCAAAAGAAACAGAGGTTAAGAATTACATTTAGAGAGGACGCTTCATCCATCCTTGGAAATGATCTCTTATGTCACAAGAATGTAGCAATAGAATCTATGGTAAAAAAATAATAATCTGAACCAAGTTAAGACTGTTTCATGAAGAGCTACAGGAGAAGTCCTCAGGTTCCAGGATGCATATTTATACAAGCTTTCCCCTCAACCCAGTCTCCATAACTAGGATATTATATGTTGTTACAATATCTATTGTGTTATGGTAGCTTTCTTTTACTCTGTAGCCTTTCAGATTGATGACACTCCGGGCCTTTTCTAACTGGATCAAGCTGCAAAAGTGACAAGACAAGGCATAGAGAACAATTTTGAAAATGCCCATGTGCCAGAAGCTATGAAATAAAGTATACAAACAAATCTGATAATCACTGTGTCAGCAAACAAATATCTACCTTGGAGCATTTAGCTTCTGGGCCAGCTCAGCAGCATTGTCAAGGGGTGATGGTGCTGGCAGAGGTACAAGCTCATATTCTGGGAATCAAGCTATTAAAGAGTGGGCACTCTTTAACAGCTTGGAAAGGACCTTTTCCTCCAGGGCCCAGAAATAGAAAGAGAACACAATCCCTTTGCTGCAGGAGAGGGAAAATCATAGCCAGGCCACAGAATCTAATTGCTGAAGAGTCTAGATAGATGGGAGGTGATCCTGATCCTATTATCAGGATTCATTTTATGAAACAATTAGCAGGGACAGATGAAAAGATACCTTACAGTACATTAGAGGAAAGAGAAGAGATTCTGCCTGTGGTATTCTCTGCAGCTGGCTCCCTTCCCTGCAGCAATATTATCACGCAATTATCAAAAAATAAAACCCTCCAATTATCAGGTAAGAAAGCCCCATTTATTTTGACTCGAGCAGAAAAATACTGCAATTCCTGCAAAAACTACTGAACCTTCATAGACCCAACCTGTTCCAGTCAAGGTGTCTGAAGTTACTAATTAACAATAACCCCCAGAAGGCACATACACTCAAAGTCATTATTTTTCATTTTTGGAAAGGTTAAAGATCCAAATTTCACAATAAAAACTCTTTTACATCTACCACTATATATCTGTGGTGTGCATATGGTACACCAAGGGCAACTGTGATTGCCTTCAAACAGTTAAGAGAGCAGTTTCCCTGGGATTAGTTGAGGTTTCACAGAAGAGCTATTACAAGGGAGAAAACAGAGATCACATTTGAAGCTGAGATGTTGGTTTATTGTCTAACTATTCTCTCCCTCTCCCCCTCCCTCCCTCCCTCTCAACAGAACAGAAACTTATTTGATTCTACATGTTCAGTTAGAGCAAGGGGCGTTAAACTGGTGGCCTACGGGCCAGATGCGCCATGCGCATCTCAGCTCCACAAAGAGAAAAAATGTTGCAAAATGTCACATGATGGCAACATGACATCGCGAGTTTGACACCCTTGAGTTGGTGGGGGGAAATTGTTCAGCATCATCATTGCCACCCCAATCATATCTAGTTTTGCCCATCTGCTTAAGATCACTAAAGAATTAACAGCCTATGGAAAACACAGACATTAAGGCAGTGTTATTCTTTGATGGGGGGACGCGGTGGCTCAGTGGCTAAGATGCTGAGCGTGTTGATCAGAAAGAAAGGTCAGCAGTTCGATTCCCTAGCACTGCATAATGGAGTGAGCTCCTGTTCCTTGTCCCAGCTTCTGCCAACCTAGCAGTTTGAAAGCATGTAAAAATGCAAGAAGAAAAATAGGGACCACTTTGGTGGGAAGGTAATAGCGCTCTGTATGCCTTTGACGCTTAGTCATGCCAGCCACATGACCACAGAGATGTCTTTGAACATCGCTGGCTTTGAAACGGACATGAGCACCGCCCCCTAGAGTTGGGAACAACTAGCATGTATGTGCGAGAGGAACCTTTACCTTTACATTTTATTCTTTGGTGGTACAGGGAAGCAATGTTTTCATTGCCCTCGTTTCATCAATGTTTGATCCATAATGATAGTACTCATAGTAGCTCAATTTCAGTATAATGAGGGATAGTTTAACAGAAAAACTTCATCAAGACAGAATCATGCTCAAACACATACAGTCAAGCCAGTCCCTCACTCCCCTTAACCTTCAAACACCCAAAGCAAAGCATCTATCATTTCCAAGAGCCACCATGATGCCTGTGATCCTCTCTGTTTCAGGGTCATCTCTGATCTGTGTTTTTTCTTTTTACTTACAATGCCAGTTACTCAAAGAATGCATAATCTTCTAAAGGAGTAAGAGGATATCCACTTCTGGGGAGACTGCAAAGGGTGCAGTGTGTAAAGAAAGAGCTGAAACATTACACTTATAATTGGTCAGAAAAGATAGCCAGTTATGGCCAAGTGAATACATAAAATTTTATACTTTGTTTGTGTGGTCTTGCCCTTTGGGATTTATCTCTGCTGATATCCTTTTCCAAATATTTAGACTGGACAATGTTTAAAAAAATAACATTTTTTTTGCAAATTGCAATGCTAAATGTTAAATGCTAAATGTATTTAAATTATTTAAATTTAAATGCTAAATGTAGGTTCCCTCAAAAGTACAGCACTAGAGAAGGCAGACTAAGAGGAAACCTGTTCCCATATTTCATTCTATGGATACATTACTGTCTTATCTTGTGTGACAGGATTAATATTATAACCTAAGCAGTGTCAGATACAGCTTCACAATGTATTTATTTGCTCTGCTCATCAGTTGAAGAGATTCTTGGTGGCTAACGTACAATCGATAAAAAGATACAACACAACTACAAAACTCAAATAGGAAAGAAAGGGAAAAATGAACTCAAACTCTATTATTTGAAGTTAACAATTACACCACAGTTCATATGATTATAGCTGGGACAGCAAAAATTCAGGATGAGATGGAGCTTCTTTCATTGGTGCCAATATAAAACAATTTGCAACCTACTTTTTTTCTGCTTCCAACGAATAATCAATCTGATCAGTTATATGCTAGGCTACTATTCTCATGGAGGAAAAATGTAGGAAGAACATATAACAATGCTTGGTCCATTCTCGTAATCCTGAAAACTACAATTCTCCCAAGTTTCTTGGAGAAAAAAAAATACTCCAACAACTTTTATCTGACTTTTTAATGGGAGATGCTGGGAACTGGATTTAGATTTTCCCACCACAAATGTGCCATGACCTATTTCAACAGTTGTACTAAGCTCTGCTAATCATCTCCATTAGAAGCTGTTTGTACTATAAAGAATCTTAAAATAAACTAATACGAGGACTTTGTGATATGTTTTACAGTGTTATTTTGTCCTGGATGTATTTTAACTGTGGGGTTTTTTTCACATGGGTTTTGCTATAAAAATAACTGAATGTTTATCAGAAAAGAGGCTCAGATTTCATCTTAAAGCTCTGATTCTTCAAAGCCTTGACAGATGTTTCTCAGAGAATAGGAAGTTGCAGTTAGTCTTGGGCATTGCAAGGACAGGAAATTATTGTATATCTCTGTGGAGTTTCAAAAAGCAAACACATTTTAAGGATAAGAACAGGTTAACAGGGGAAAAATAACCAAGAGAACATTAAGAGATATTGCAGACTGCTCACAAACTTCACAACAGGGGCTATTTTATTGTCTTTTCTACAAAGGCCTCTTAAACATGAGGCAACCATCAATCTGACCAGAGACAAAAAGCAATGCATGCAAGCAGTTCTTGGCAAAAGGAGGCATAACATACCGGAGATACTTACAGCTCTGCAGGGAGAAATGTTTCTTGTCAGCAGAAGATGATGTCATCCCCAGTACTAAAGGCTCTGTGTGACCCAATAAGTACTGAATAGAACGGAGCTGAAAACAAGGATCTGCCAGGAGCACAGCCGTTGCTCGCTCAGCCCTAGAAAGATAGACAGACCGAAAGATAAGGAGATCCTCTTTTTAAATGCCTTGCCTTGGAATAGCAGGGTACTGCTCTGCTTAAAACTATCACTCTTTTGTCACAAAAATGAATACAACTTACAGACCACAGTCCTCCATTAAGAAAATACACAAGCCCATTTGTTGCCTTGAGAACACTTCCCATGGGTGCTTTAAGATAGTATAGATTGTGATGGCTGAAGGAAAGGGAGGAAGAGATGGCAGGACAAAGACCCTCAACAAGCTTCAAAGGAACCAAAGGCTATTTTGCTAGAAAAACAAACTCATTTTTGGAATCCCTTTTGGACCAGCAAAATGGCTATCTATTCTAATGTAAGATGTCCCATAAAACTAATGACAGTTTGTTTCTGGAAGTTAGAGTTTAAGAAGCACCAATAGCTTTTGCACCTGGAGTAACTAAAGCTCACAATTTATATGCCCCAATGTTCCCCTCCCCACATTTCCCAAGACACAACCTATTCATAAATTAAACATTTCTTAAATAGCAGATACTTTATTCTTCATTTGATTGATATTTGATTCAAGGGTGAAAGAAAGCTGCCTAGCAACTAGATCAGCTGATAGGCTGCTTTTGCTTTAGGAATTCCAGGGAATCTTGAAGCATTTTAAAGTAAGCCGGAATTGGTGCAGTAGGAATAGGGCAAACTTCATGTCCTTGTTTATTTTAAAGCAAATATCTAAAAAGAGTAAAAACAATCATTCTAAGGAATAAGTATAGATAATCCACACAAGGCTTCAAATGACATTTTATGTATTAAAGAATTTTTAAAAGCCCTCTTGTCCTGACTCAGACTACTTAACTTGCCCAAAATAAGTGAAGAACAAGAAGCAGCAAAAAAAATTAGGAATCAAAGCCTATATATACACAGAAAATCAATTAATTGACCTATAAGTGAATAACACTATATAAACTAGAAACCAAAATGCTATGAAACGGTTGCATTTTCTGGCTTACTTTAAAATGCAGTTTATTTATTTAAATATTTATCTTCTCCTTGTATTGCTAGAATATAATCAGTAAAATAATACAAAGCAATGACAAAGCACGAGAACAGAATTGCATTAAAAGCAAATTCAGTATATTGTATATATAAAAACTGAGCTACAGTTACAAAAAAAACAAATGGTTGGATGACTGGCTACAAGCTTTCTTTGCTAAGAAATGAAGTAAAGGCAGTGCTACATTGTTTGTTGTAGGAACAAGTTCCCACAGTTGAGTCACCACAACCAAAAAAGCCCTTTCCATACAATGTGCAATATCCAACAGTAAGATGCAAAAGAGCATCCCTAAAGAATATCTTAATAACAGACAGGCAAATAAAGAGAAATAGACAAATGATGGAGCCAGTTCAATGTCATTGCTAATGTCTTAAACTTGGACTAAAAATATATTGGCAACGAGTGTAGTTTCTTTAAAATGTATAATGTCTGGAGTCTAAATCTAATTCTCAATAGCATTTCAATTTCCTAGCCTTTATATGTATCTAATGAAGCAGCAAATCAGTAAACATCAACAGTCTATTACAGAAAAAACAGTTTATAAATATCCTGCAGATTACAATTCAGATTTTTAAAAAGAAAATCATATGAAGCCTTCAGGTCCCCAGATTGCCCCTGGGTATGCTTAGAATACTGAATTCTATCCAAGTTGATTTTCCATTTCACAAATATGCAAAATTGTAGCTTAACAAAAAAAAATCTTATAAATATAGCTATAATAATCCCTCTTACCCATCCTGTTTTTAAGAACTGAACCTTAGAAAGGTGAGCAAGATAATTGGGATAATTCATCCTCTTCCAACTACTTTTACTGGATAGTAGGTACTTTTATCATAGGGAATATTTGGAAAAGGAGTATCATTTCAATTTGCTTCTATAAAATAAAAAGCAAACATACATAGCTATCCTTGCTTTTTAATGACATGTAAATAACTAAAGCTTTACTGTACCAGACAAGAAACCAGAAAAGAGTGTGTTTTCCCACTACACACCTCTCTCTCTCTCTCTCTCCCTCCCTCACTCCCTCCCTCTCTCTCTCTGCTCAACAACTGTTTGGTATGAATGGGAGAGAGTGCAGTCTCATTAGCACATAAGGGAGAAACTACAACAGCAATTTTTATACCAACTCTTTTAAAGTGTGCAATTAGGGAAGTTTGAGCTAGATAAAGGACACAAACTTAAGCCTTATTAAAAAGGAAATAGACAAAAAAAAAAAAAAGACCTGAAACTACTTTTGGGATTTTAAGGAATCACATGCAAAATGTTAAAAGATGCTGGACTACAGAGTTGCTAAGGTTGAGAGAATATCTCCAAAATATATTGTCCTGGTTGGGGGGGAGGTTTAAATATTTTGAGCAGAACATAAGAATCAGTTTGCTAATAATCAAGGAAAACTCTATTGCCCAGAAAATCTAAAAGGTTTAAGCTCACCCAAACATTAAGGAGTTCATGGTTGTTGTTGTTGTTTTTTTAAAAAAGAGAAAGCAATCCAAATACCACAGTCAGTAAAACAGATATAATCACTTACAGTCAAATTAAAGTTCAAAAACTCAGGACAGATTCTTAAGTAAAACATTTATTGCTTGAAAACAGTTTCTGGATTTCCATAGTTGTCTGCAACTTTTTTCCAGAGGTTTCTTGTTCCTTGCCTTGGTTCCACAGCTTCCCAGGGCTTGAATTTAAAACAATGGTTTTCCTTTCTAGAGAGAAGAATGGCTGGGTTTTCCTTCTTTCTTGGTCTAGATGCAAGTATCTATTAATTTTTCATTTTGAAATACAAGATACTAATTCTGTGCCTTTGGTATCTTGTGAATCCCAGAATAACCCAGGGGCTCTCTGCTGATCTCCATTATTCCCTGCTTAGTTCTGCATTATATTTCAATAGAATAGAATTGAACTATAGCCGTTCTGTAAGTTTATTTGCCCATACTTTCTTTCTTGGAAGTTGAACCCAGAAAGTGATAGGCCTCAAGATTTTACATTATGAGCTGCTCAGAGTTGGTGATGACTGGAACACAAGGCCAATAAAGTAAATAATGGTACCACTTTTCCTGCCACATTCTGCAAAGCTTTCTCCCTTTACATCTATTAGTTGCCATGTCAATGAAATATTTTTAAACTGAATTGACCTAAAAAGCGCCAGAGCTCTTGTCCTTGCCTCTAGCTCAAGTGCCAGTACATTTCAGCCAGGAAAAGAGTGGTGTCCACTGCATTTAAAAAGCAGCACATTTAGTACCTGTAGCCAGCAATGTGGCAGCCTATTGGGAATGGGCAGATGTTTTCCTTCTGTTTTCTAAAGTTGTCATTGGGATGACTGTTGTTGGGTTCTCTTTTCCTCAAATAAAGAGAAAATATAGAATAGAGCTTCCTAAAACCTTTATTTAGAGCAAAATTATAGATTTGCTAAAATGTGCAGCACCAGCATATGGGTCTTAGGGAAGCTGAGGACTCAGCTGCCTCAGAGCTCCCCATCAATATTAGGTTCCCCTTTTCTCAATGTGAAGAACGCCTTTACTATACTCAGTGAAGCAACAACACCCTGAAAATGTAAATCTTCCTGTCATATCAAGAACACTGATGGTTTTCCTCTGTCAGAAACTCTGCATTCTGATTCCTTGAGTTCAGGATCACAGTATCTGCTACAAATGGTTATTGCTCACCAAAAATTAAGAGGGCCACAATCCAGGGCTGTGTCCTGAGGATGGGGGAATGAAAAGATGAAACTGTTTGCCTCCAAAGAAGGCTTAGATGGTTCCTATTTCAATACTGTGTCTTGGAAGTACCTGTTTCAATACTGTTTCCAGGGAGCAACAGAACTGCATCCCTTGGGGGAGGAATGCATTTGAAACATACAGATCCAAATTCAATCATAACTAATCAGAAGATGGAGCTAACTGCAGCCAACAGATGTTTTATGTTAAATTTGATCTTTTCAAATGAGAAAAATTCTGTTATTCTAAACAATTAGGTGCTCTCATGCCTCCAATGTGTTACTACTATTAGGAAGTTATGCTATTTTTTTTCTATTTTGTTGTGACTGAAACGCTTGAAAATATTTGAAAAAACTTGAAAAGGAAGAATGTCCTTTTTCAACCTGTTAGGTCTAATGAAATTATAATTAGCAGAGTTCTTCCGGATAGTTAAATATAATTGAACATATCCCAGACTCTTCTTGCTTATCTCTCCACACAAGAGGAATCTACTTTATGTTTATGTTTTCAAGAGAGATGTTTACATGTTTACTTCCTCTCTTGAAAATACCACTGCAGAGTACATTGGGAAGAGACAAACAGAAAATTTTCCCACAAATGGAATACAAGTAGGCTAAAAAGAAAACTGGAGCAGAGCTACTTTTCTTCATGTGTAAATTTTTGACATTGGGGATGACAGATAGAGCAATCAACTTTGTAAATCTTCATATGCATTCTGGAACAAGCATAGACATCTATTACTTCAATAAGAAACAGTTTAGAGTTTTCTTTCCCCCCCACCCACCAAAGAGAAAATGCTCATCATTGCAGCAATTAATTTTAGCTATGTGGCACTGACATTCATGCTCACTTTACTATGGTTTCTTACAACAAACAAGTTTATGGATCTAGCAAGGTCAAATCATACTACTGATACAACTCGAAATGTTGCATATCAATAAAGTATCAACTATGAGGTTGCTGTTGTGGGGAAATAGGATGAAGCAGGAGTATTAGGTACATTTGTCATCTTCGGTTATTTATAAAGTAATAACGGTGGGATAAAAACTAATATTTTTACAGAAAACTATGTTCATTGTCTTCAGCACAAGATTCATTTTCTTATGAAAGCTACATAATATCTGGACCAAGGAGTGGAAGATAATTACAAACAAGCAATAAAATTACAATACTGCTTGTTTTGGGGTATATTTCACCCAAAGGAGGTTTTGTCTCCTTCTTGAGTAACACATTAAGCAAAATGCGAACAAAATAGAGAAGTTAGGAAAATGCTGAAAGGCAAGATCCAAAGGTGTTGTACTCTGATTGGCAATCATAGGGGGAATTTTGCTTTTAATAATGTTGGAAGATAATATATGAAATTGTAGACAGGACAGACAAAAGTATAAGTATAATGAAAAGATATAGAAATTCAGGTAAAAGAAATGCAATTGAATAAGAAGAAAATGAGACAACTACAAAAGAAAATTAAGAGAAGCAAAGGGGGAAATAATGAGAAATTGGAAAGAGAGTGATAAGTTATGGAGTTAATACTGAATATGCATATGAAATTGTGTCTGTATGGAAATGTGAAAACCTGGAATCATGCTGTACTCAAATAAGATGTTTTACTTGTTATGTTTTGTTAAAACCCAATAAAATGTTATTTAAAAAAAGAAAACACTGAAAGGTTTTAAAAATTACTAATCTAAGCAAATGCCACATGATAATTATGCTACAAAGTGCTATATTAATCAGCAAGTAAAGGCTATCAGCTGTTTGAGGTAAGCTGGTTTAAGAATCATTGGAACTCTATTTTATTGTTTTAAAATATAATAAAAATTTGAAAGCTGGAGACTCTCCCCCCCCCCTGCCCTCATAACAAAGAAAATCAAAATTGAGCAATCTTCTTTCTCATCTACTTTCTTTTCGTGCTAAGACAATGTTTATATAATTTGCCTTTTCCTTTTTTCAGGTGGTCCAAATACTAATCTCAAAATGAAGACATTATACTTTCCACAGCACGTTAAGTTGTTATGGCAAGTCAGTTCATCATTCTAAAATGTAAAGGGTAAAAACATTTAAATTCAGTCAAGGCTTTCCTTAATGAACCAAAGTCAAGATTAATGGATTTAATATTTGGATAAAAATCAGACCTGTGAGCAAGTGTTGAGAAAGAACAGTCGGAAAGAAGAAGTATAGAACTATTTCCTTCACCTTCTGTATAGAGTATTCAAGTCCAGCTTTATAAGTAGCTGCATACAGGGAGGCATCTGGCAGGTATTTCTTCTAGAGCAGAGCTCCTTCAACTGGAAAACAGAGGGTTAAGTGCCCATGATATCCTGCAGCTGCAGCAGCCAAATTAGTCATTTGCTGCCTTAATGGAAACCAATTACTCGGTTTTGATTTTCACTTCCTTCAAATAAAGCAGCCTAGGTCTCCCTGGAAATTACATCCCAGGCCCTGCTGTTACTGCCCCTGCAATTACTCTGCTGACATGCCTGGTCAACCTGCTTAAACTGTGCAGGGGTCAAATGGTAATTCAATGGCATGCAATCTCTCTTTCGGCCTCCGATGAACCTTCAGAACAAGAATAGCTTTCTGGCTAGCCAAAAGAATGCCATAAATATCGGGAGGTTCTGCCTATTTTTTTTAATCTTAGTTACCAGATGTTGTTTATTGCACTTGAACATCCAATTTTCTGACAAAAAGCTGCAGTTTATGAATAGATCAGTCATAGACAAATGTGATATGAAGAAAGTCCAGATAATTACTGATAACAATAAATGTTAAAAGAAAGCCACAAGAAATATTGTTTGCAAACAGAAGTGATGGAAGAAAAAAACAAGTGTTGAAGCATACAGATGTGCTATGAAGTTGATTCAAACAAAAAATAATGCTATAATGGATTTTATCTGGTTTTGAAAATATATTTGTCAGAGAAATTATCCATTTGTCCTTCTCACCTTCATGAAATGTGCACACATATTTTCTACCTAGGGAATAACTTTACAGCTAATATCAGTTACACAACAGCAAGGCAGTGACTTTTCTAAGGCATCCAAAGGCCAGACAAGGAATAATGAATGAAAACCAAACAAGGAGAGATTTAACCTGGAAATAAGGAGACACTCTCTGACAGTGAGAACAAACAACTAATGGAACAGCTTGCCCTCAGAAGTTGTGCAAATGTCATCACTGGAGGCTTTCAAGAAGAAATTGGACTCCCATCTGTCAGAAATGGTGTATGGTCTCCTACTTGGGCAGGGGGGGGAGGGGGAGATGGGACTAGATGACCTACAAGGTCCCTTTCAACTCTATCTGTTATCTGACTTCTAAACTAACACAAGCTACCAATAAAAGTAAGATGCAATAAAGTATAGCAATACCACTTAGGCTTAAATATAGCTCCATAGTGTTTTACAGCCCTGTCTGAGCTGTTTACAGAGTCAGCCTATTGCCCCCAACAATCTGGATCCTCATTTTACCAACCTTGGAAGGATGGAAGGCTGAGTCAACCTTAAGTTGGTCAGGCTCGAACTCCTGGCAGTGGGCAAAGTTAGCCTGCAATACTGCATCCTAACCTGAGCCACCACAGCTCATAACATCTAAGAAAGGAAGAAGCAACATCTTGAATACTGGGGACATACTCCTAGCCATTTGCTCAAGAGCAGAGGAGCAATATAGGGATCAACTTTACAATGAGTCAGATTCAGGGCTGCAGGCAAAGTAGCAATGGTAGAGCATGTATTGCACATGAAAGAAGTTCTACCTTCAATCCTTGCCATCTTCAGGCAAGCTGATCTTTATGAAACCTTGGTTTTTACAGTCAACATTGGTGACATTGATTCTGACTCAGAGTTAGGCCGCTTCTGATATTCAAAGCAGTAAAAATCATTTATTATTCACAACAACTTGAAAAAATAATGTAGGCTTTAGAGCAGGGGTCGCCAACCTTTTGGACCTCAGGGACCACCAAACTCATAATTTTAAATCCCAAGGACCACTAACCTGGGTGTGGCCTAACTTGTGGGTATGGCTTGGTGGACATGTGACTGGCTGGGCATGGCTTGTATGTAAATATTATAAATATTTATATAAATATTGATTTTTTTATAAAAAAGAGCAACTTTTACCCAAAATCAGGCAAAGCAGGCAAGGCAGATTGAGTTGCTCATAGAATCAATCAGTGATCTATCTATCTGCCATCGGCCAGCTCAGTCTCTCAAATTTGCTTGCCATGAGTCTGCAATGAATAATAGAACCTTCAGTCCTAAGGGAGATTCGGCTGTGCTTAAAAGCAGAGCCGAAAATCTAAAGACTAGCTAGAAAACAAGAAATCCAACCATTTCTGCTTCCTAGCTAATCTAAATCTCCCGGCACAGCAGAACAGATGATGGTTGAAAAATACTAATTTAGCAGGCAAGTCTGTCGGATAAAGAGTGAGTGGGCAGGGAGGGTTCCCATGAGCCATGTGGGCAGCGCAGCTTTGTGTTTCTGCGCAGCCTGAATCAATTGCTTTCAGGGGGTGCTCTGGGGGTGAGATTTCTCTGTGGCCCACCAAAATTTTCTCAAGGCCCACCAGTGGGCCACAGCTCACTGGTTGGCGACCGCTGCTTTGGAGAACTGTTTTTATTTTTTAATCAAATGATTAGAAAGCAACAGGACAAGTTCCTAGATTATGGGACAAGTTGGTTTCATCCAACATACCAAAGGAAAACGTCTATATAACTAGACTACAGATGGCAGCTATGAACTCACACCTAATTACTTCTATTGTTTTACTTTTGGGAATTTGCCAATGATAAAAGAAGCCATTGCTAGATTATGAAATCATATATTACTGTGATCATAGTACTTATACACCAAAACCCAGATAGCGCTGAAAGCTATAAATCTAGAAGAATGAACTAGGATGATGATGCAACATAGAAACAGAAAAGCTCTCTGTGAGTTTTCCTAATCAGGATTCCAGTCTGGAAAGTTTCAAAGTGTTGAAGAAATCACTTTTTAATTTGATAACAATTAAAAGCTCAAATGATGGGTATCACAGTGGAAACAGAAGCACTGATGCTAAGAAAAGGGCATTTTCCCTTTGGGAGTGATAGAGAATTAGGAACTATTTGCTTAATTACTAAAAAAAATATGTAATAGTGCCTGTCTCCATTTGAAAGTGCAAGATTATGCCTGCTATTGTGTTGATAAACCTTGATAAAATCTAGTAACCCAAGTGATCACAAGTGGTCATTGTTTCATCTTTATTGTCGTTGCCTTCAGTGTCATTGCCTAATGTACACCTAACTTCCGATTCAAGTTCCAAACTACTGTACAATTTTTCCAAGTGCTTACATCACAAAGGGCAGTAAACATAATGTCATAGATAGAGAAGAGCAAAAACACCTGTGTTCATTGTTGTTTTGTAAATGTATCCCATTCAGTGAAATAGAGAAAGTAATAAATTTGCAATCTTGGTTGTCTCTTTTAATATTTGCAAAGCCATGCCTCTGTTTGTTTTTTTAAGCAGATCAGATTCAAGAGCAACTAAATTGAAAGTTTATAGAGGCAGCTTGAAAAGAGAAGCAGGAGAGTTGCTTAACCAGAACACAACCTTCCTTCTTTTTGCAAGGTTGTTTCCTTCTCCCTCTTTGTTTCTCTTGCAACTGCAACCACTGGTCCAAGTTGCTGCAGTTTTTGTGTGCCTCTTGGTTAGTCATTCTTAGAAGAACTGTGCAGGGAGTTTTCTGCCTCCGCCTGGCATAGCTAAGAACCTACATGCCATTCAAAAAAAAAAAAAAAAAAAGACATGTCTTCATTCCTGNTGCCATTCAAAAAAAAAAAAAGCAAAAAGACATGTCTTCATTCCTGGTTCTCCTCTCTCCTCCCTTTCTAACACCACTCCCTTTTAACACAAGCCAATAAGATTGCTTCTAAGCCCACCAGGTTTTCCCTGTCAGTATTCACGGGCTGCTTGTAAATAGCAGAAGGAGGGAAGTGTTTGCATACATAGAGGCTTGGCTGAAAGATTCAAGTAGCAGGAAGGAGGGATGCTGCTCAATATAAACCTGAGAATATGGAAACAGGGTAAGAGCTGCTCTTTTGGCATTTTCATTTGGGATTGCAGAAGGGAAGGGAAAGGTTTCTACCTGAATCTCATTAACGATGGAGCTCTACAGGAGTTGCCTAACCAGAGGATGCCAATTCACTAATGGAAACTTTGACTCCAAGGACGGTAGGCAGAAATGGCTTTGACTTTTCTGGGCAATAAAGATATCAAAATTGCAGTTTCAAATGGATGTAAAGATAAGTTATCTGAGGAAGAAACAGCTTGGAGGAACATCCCTAAACCTGCTCGAAGACCCTGAAGTAGAATTCAAAGAGATTTGGCTCAAGGGCATGTTTATTTTTACCTTTACAGATGCACTGTGCCACTGAAATTATTTGGGGCGAAAAATGAACAAAGAGGCTTGCTAAATTAGTACTAAGCCTTAACATGGCATGCTGAACAGTAGTTGCATGACTTTTTTCACTTGGATGTTGTTGTTTTTCCGAAATGTACAGAGTTTTAGAAGACTTTTTAAGTCTCTAAAAGGGGCCCATCCGATTTCAGCAATCCTTTCAACTGTCAGCTGTTCACATTACAACGTGTTCCATGAAAGACCATGCTCGGTGTGAATTTTATTTTGGCAGTCTGGATTGATCTTGCTGGCAGGAAAGAGTCAATTCCATCATTTCACAATGAGTCTGCTGACATTAACTCTATTTATTTGTAAACTCCTGGGAAGGCTGTGGGTACTGTTTGGCCTGGGTATTCAGGTTAGCATCTTAAGCAATGCTTCCTCTTTCACAAGATGCCCTGAAGCCTGTATCTGTACTGCTGACCTCCTGAGCTGTTCCAGGAAAAACCTTCGGCATGTCCCTGTTACATTGCCTCCTACAGCTATCACCTTGGATCTCAGCCACAATGCTATTGTTCACCTTCATGATTATTGCCTGACCACTTTGCCACATCTTGAAACCTTTAGGATTAGCCACAACAAAATAAAAAACATCACTCAACATGTGTTTCGCAATGCTACCTACCTTCTGTATCTGGATATGTCCTCCAACCATCTGCAAACTGTGGAAAAATACTACTTTGAAGACCTTGTGAACTTGAAAGAGCTTCTTCTTTACAATAACAAGATAGTGCAAGTAGATGGAAAAGCTTTCATGACATTAATCAATTTGCAAAAGATCTATCTAAGTTGGAATAGGCTAACGAAATTTCCATTTGAGTCTATTCAAAAACTTGAACATCCTTATCTAAGGACGCTTGATCTTTCTGCCAACAACCTAAGCAGCATTCCTATTCAAGTCATAGCAGCTTTGCCGACGTACATTAAAAATGGCTTATATTTTCACAACAACCCTGTGAATTGTGACTGCTCTCTGCAGGAGATGCTCCAGGAATGGAAACATCGTGGTTACAGTTCTGTGCACGATTTCATAGAGGAGCACACTTGTAAAGCCTACCCCAATATGCTCTCCTTAATTAAGACCTTCAATTACAATAAATATTTTCAAATTTGTTCTTGGAACCAAAGGAAGTTTGACATTCCAGAAGTGCTGTGCAGAGTGGGAGAATCCTTGGTAATAGACTGCAACACCAGCCTCCATGAAGACAATACCACCACTTACAGGTGGATCTCCCCACGCCACGAATTATTCATGTATCCTGAGCACAGTGATCAGACACATCAACCTTTAAAAAATGGAAGCTTAAAGATCATCAATGCCAACAGATCGTACTCAGGTGTTTATGAGTGCATAGCAATCAGTGATCTCCAAAAGATCAATGAAACATATGAAGTTAATGTGACAGTCCACTACTCCAAATTAGTGGAATCTTTTAGTACTAGCCTCACAACCCTCCTAGGGTGTATTGTAAGCTTGGTATTAGTGCTGATGTACCTGTACCTTACACCATGTTGTTGCTCTAAGTGCTGCAGGAAGCCTACGAGTCCCCCTCAAGACTGCAGTGCCCAATCCTCTATTCTTAGTCCAACTCCACCCGTCACAAATGTAACAAATCGCAAGATCAGTGCAAACAAGCATGTTGTTTTTCTAGAGCCTATCAAGGAGAATCAGAATGGCAAGGTGAAGCTGGCTGTTACTGAAGACTTTGATGTGAACCCCCCTAAGCTCCTGAGACTTAAACTGGACTCAGACTCAATCGGTACAGCTTTTTCTAATCCCGTCATGTCACCAGCAGATGCATAGCAAACCAACTGCAGAAAGCCTTCTTTAGTAGATGGTTGCGATGGTTTAAAAAAAACAACAACTTGTTTCTATCCTGGGAGGAAGAGAGAAAAACACAAGATATATTTATGGAGGATTTCCTCACCACAATCTAGAGGATTTTTAAAAACGTTCTTTGGCTGGAGGACGAATCTTACATCTTACGTTATCTCTCCCACTAATTCCTGTGCAATTGCTCCAGTTCTCTTAGGCATGGAAATGAAATGCAACTCCTTTTCAGCAAGGAAAGGAACAATTGTTCTCTGCACATCCCAAATGATTGCTGCATGCTTTGTTCTCAAGATAATACAATGTTCTAGGTTATCTTCTCCCATTAGAAAACTGCTGTGGAGTATAAACTTGTTGTGTTGTGGCTTTGACTTTTAAAGAACAAAGTTTTTACTATATAACAAGGCTATTTTCATCTTTGCAGAAGACCCAAGTGCCTCATATAGCCACATAGAGACCCTTTCTTACTTGCTCAGATATTGCTCTAACTAGTCACTGCTTCAAACATCAAACATTTGTGAAGATAGATTCCTGAATCCACCCTTTCTACCATCTGCATTGCTTACAAGAAGTTAGCATAAAAAAACAAACTGAAGCAATGTTCCCTTTAGAAAGGAAACAAGTACTGACCCAGATGACCATACTTGGATATGTGCAGTTAGCCCAGTAAGTAAAATTGATTGTATGCCTAGACTATTTTAATAAATACGTAGCTTTATTTCACAGGAACTAAATATGCTGGCTAAGATTTAAAAGTTCCATGTTCTAAAAGTCTGTTTTAATTGGTAATCTGTTTCCTAGTGGCATTTCCTAATGCAACCAGGCAGTATCACAGTTATGATAAACAGATTGGATATATGTTTTTTATATCATTTCAGTGGCAAACAAAAAACCATGCCTGAAAATATTTAGTTTACCCTTAAAGGGCAAACATTCTTCTTGGAATTAGAAATACTGTTGTTGCCACTGAACAGTTATAAAAGATGCATTTGATATTAGAATAATACCTACGACCCATCTGTGCCACGCTCGAATTTATCATGTAATGCAAGACTTAGATGAACAAACTTTCCAGCTTCTTTCTCCTTCAGAAAGGCAGATTTGCTTGAGAAAGTACTGTTTTGGTAGTATTTGTAATCCAAAACTTTAAAAAAATGGCAGACTCTTAAATCGCCTTTAAATGACAGTGTCTATTTTTAAAAATAAACTTTTACATTTGAAAGTATCTTTATATCATTATATTGTGGGGCAAAGCTACCATAGATTAAAACAACCATTGAATTCTTCTAAAGTCAGTATTTGAAGGTATATTTTGGCCAGCAATTATGGTAGTTTATTTCTCGAGAGTAATTAGAAAAATCAGGGGAGGAAAGCTAATGCCTCAAATTCCTATTTGGAAAGTGGTCAGCTACCATTTTTATTGACTTAGCCATTACTTCCAAATTTGAATCAGCTGTTATTTTTCAAGAAAACAAGTCTAAACCTCAAACTTTGTTTCTAATTCCTCCCTTATGATATAGTATATTTTATAATTTGTTTTGTATTTTAAAGCCTTTAAAGTGTTAATATTTATTCATCAAAATCCTTAATTATGTTTTTTCTATCTTTTTTTAAAATCCAGTAGCAAATCTTATGTATATTCCTGGCTTCAGAAATCTGCATGAATAACAATTTATGCCTGGGAAGTACCTGAACTTGGACTGTCTTGAACCTCTAGAGGAAAGCCTTTTCAATGCCCTAGTTTCTAAGGACACTATATCTGAGCCTTCAAGAATCAAGCTTGAAATATACAGAGAACCGCCATCAAAACTGCTTTCAGTCGACACAAAATCTTTGCAAGGGGAAGCAGTAAACTTACATCAGGCCCTATGCATGGGTTTCTGCAGGGAAAGCATGAGAAGGGCAAATGATAACATATGTGAGGGGTCCTCTCTGATATGAGTTGGGTTTTTTGTTTTTTGTTTGGCAGATGCTTCATTACCCAAACTAGGTAACAATCATCAATAAGGAATGGGATTTGCTTTTATAGTGGGTCTCCCTGTCAGGATTGGTGGAAGTGGTCTTAGTGGATCTTTGGTTGGGCAGTTTGCTTGTTTGGCCGTTCCTTGATTTGGGCATTGTTTACTTCTTGATTATTAGTCTGGTGTTAATCTTGGTGTTCATCTCCACTCGTCTGGATGTTGATTGCTGGTGGGGAGAAATTTTAGTCTTTTTCTTCTCTTTTTGGCCTGTTCACTCTCTCCTTTGCACAGTATATAAATGTTGTTTATATCTATGAGATTATTCGTGGCCAATTTGACAGGGTGCCCGACTTCCAGAAATTCTGTACCATTTTTGGACTTGGCTTGGTCTAGGATAGTCAGTTTTCCAGTTGAAACTATGGGTAAGTCTGTCCACATGTTGTGAAATTAAAGATTTTTCAACATGTTTTCTGATGATGTTACCTAATTTGTGTAATGAAATGTCTGAAAGAAAACAACCAAGCTCAGAAATGTACCAAGGATCCTCATTTTAGCCGACATACAAATATTCTCCTTTATTGATAACATACATATTATCATTTCTGATGGCACCATTTGTTATTTGTTGTCAGGCATCCTGGTGCAAATATATAATTGCAGCATTTGTGTGATTACATCATTATACAGGTGTCATCATTTTGGCATCACAGTTTACTGTGTACACTGCTGGCATTATTAATATATGTAGATATATATTAGCCCTTAATAAAAAAAAGTGTGTGGAGGAGGGGGAAAGCTGAGCAACTGACATCAAAGTTCCCAGATAAAGCATACTCTTTATTGGTTTAGCCTTCTCCTAGAAGTGGGGTGCACTTATCCTCCTTTCAAGAAAGAAAGCACAGCACTCCATTTCTTGATCAAGCAGCTCTATAGACTAATCAAGGTCTTTCTGAATTAGAATAGCCAAACCAGGAAACATAGGTGATCTAAAGTACAGAATTTCTATTTCATTTCCAAATATTTATTATTTTACAGGCCATTGAATAATTGCCAAATTATTCCAAATAAAATAATTTGTTTCCAAAACTTAAAAAATTATTTTCAGAATTTATTTTGATGGTAAAGTACACATTGCTTCTGTAAAATGCATGCCATTCTGATTATAAATCAGAAATAACTCTCCAAAAACATGTAATCAGGGAAGAGGTGATGTATTGAAAATTTGATTAGCTTTCTTCCATGAATACAATCCTATAAAGGAGAGGGGGAATCTGTCAGCTTTTTCAGGTTTCGCTAAGCAATAGTTCCCAGGGTCCCTCACTATTAGTGATGCTAGCTGGAATCACTGGTCTGGTTAATCTGTAAAATCTGGAGGATCACAGATTCCTTTTTCCCTGTTCCAATTGTCTAGATATTCCCAGAAGGGGCTTTCTTTCAACTTTATATCTACTTTATTTATTTAACAAATATATACAGTCACCCACCTACAATGGGACTTTCTTGGTGACCAAACAATAAAACATAATGCATACTGAAATCAATTAACAGAATAAAGTTGACATCATGGCAATAACACCTTAATAAATGTCCCACACTTAAACATCACATCCTCCATCCATTAACATCCTAGATCTAATACCTGCCAGAAAAGTGAGATCTTCATGTCCTTTTGTGAAATATATGATGTTCTGCCTAGCTTCTGTAATTATTCAACCTATTGGCAAAGTGCAGGATTATGCAAAAGACAAACCCGATTTCTATCAATCATGTATTGCTGAATCTATGCGGCCACAATGCTTGATTTTATCTGGCAACAGTCACTTGTTTATCTGGCTTTGAGAACATAGTCGAAGTTCATTGTGATTTTTAGGCTATATAACAAGCATTAAAATACTGGGCCTCTGCCAGTTAACAGAATATATTTTATTCCATTCTAACCTTTCCAAACAACTTACAATTGAAACACTAAAACATTTTAAAACAACAGAAAACAATAAAAGCATTCAAAATAAATATATATATAGCAGCTGAGATACTTGGCCAATCAGCAATATAGCCAGGAAATGGGGCCCTTAACATATTGGTCAGTCTTTCCATTATGTTGATAGACAGTTTGTAGGGACAAAGCAAACACATACTTGCAATCCAAGACTGTAAATTTGGGATCATTTTGTCTTTCCCGGATTGAAAAGTAATATTTTTGCTACCTCCCACATTCAAGAAATCCATAACTCTATGGTTACAAATTCCAGGGTTTGGGTATATAATTCAAAGTACATTAACATCTTTAAGCTATACTGATGCTGTAACGAACTGATGGATTTGTAACAAAAATGGGGCAAGAGTGGGACAAGGCTATTTCATATTCATACCCATCTCATCACTCATCCTACATTTCAAATGTAATTGGACAACAGCTAAACCTTTTAAAATATTCTCTCAGCAGAGCAAAAAAATGTAAACACCCATTTTTTTTCCTGAATTAATTTTATTTTTTATTTCATTAAATACATTCCTAATAGCCTTTAAGATTTTTAGCTCTTGGTTTCTTAACGTGGGACATTCCAATTATTTAACAGTTCCTGAAACTAGTTAATATTTAACTAGTAGGTTATTTAATTGTTCATAAAAAATACTGCAGATTCGGAATAAGTCAGATATATCCCCAATGCCAACAGATGCTCAGGAGTTTTAATCATGATTAATACATCACAACCAAACTCTGAAATCAAGAGGTGTTTTAATAAAATATACCATCATTTTCCCAATTCCTCTTGCATATTTTTTTTAAATGGACTGATAAGCTAATGTTAAATATTGTCCATGAATTTAAGTAAATAAATAAATGAGATTGCACAACTCCTTGTCTGAAATGGTGTAGGGTTTCCTGCTTGAACATGGGGTTGGGTTAGAAGACCTACAAGCTCTATTCTGTTATTCTGACCTACATTTTTCAAACTGGGACTTCCCAGACTACAACTTATGTATTGTAGTTAACTAACAAGAATGGCTCTGAAGGTCAGAGGAAACATCTGCTACCAAGCAACAATCAGATAAATGAGACTTGAGAGGTGTGTGAAAAGAAGTGTTTTTTGAAAATGCCTCAGACAATCCCCTCCCTAATTCTCATGAAGATAAAAAAGGGAAGCTGTTCTAAAAAAAAGTGGCTTTCTTAGTCTGATTTATAGGGCTAGCAATTCATCATGAGAGTAAGGGCTGAAATTATACCAATGTTCCAATGTCTTCCAAATGTGCTTTGCCATTTTTGAGGTAGGAAATACATAAAACTACAGCTAAAAATGGAGCTAAGCTCCTGCCATGATGTCAAAGAGATCACACAATAACTTTCTAATTGTGTTTAGTGATTTTTTTAAAACTCATAATGTTCATTTCCTATATAACTTGAAGTAAACATTTGTATCCCACAATAAAACTGGAGATCAGGAAAATTAAAATCTCAATTATCACATGACAGTTATTTGGATAAAGAAAACTAAAGGTTGTTCTGCTCATAAATTTTTTTTAGTATCAATTCTTCTTAAAAGTAAGATATTAGCCTAAATGCATATTCATAACTTCTATCTTTTCCTATACATTCAGGATTTTATCTTTAAAGTAAGATATTAACATAAATGCATATTTATAACTTCTATCTTTTCTTATACATTCAGGATTTTAACTGTTTCTATTTATCTAAAAAATTAAAAAGTGACACATTTACATCCACTTGAAAGTCTCCTTTAAATAACTATTCCCAGATATTTCAAAGAATACAAACAATTAAAAAACCCCACTGTTATACTTCTGGGGAAGCAATGGCAATGGAGCCAACAAGTGAGGTGATAAATGGACTGGTTTCTCAGAATTCCTCTCTGGACAGGGAGAGGACTTGGACAACTGTCTCCCGCAGGTTTAGTGCTCTGGAAGCTAAAGGATCCCTGTTTTTATCCAAGTTACAGTGCAGTGCCTTCAAAAGGATACTGGGTTCATATATTTCCTTTCTTGGACCCGTTGGAAGTTGATTATTAACACTCGACTGTTTATTAAGAAACTTCAGAACGACAAATTTCATACACCAAGTGAGTCCCTTTTAATCCTTATTAAAGAAATTTTATGCAAGTTTAAGGACTTAAGCTATTTTGGAATAAACAGCAAAAGGGTGATTAGAACATTGATTTTGGAAAGTTATAAATGAACTAAGTGGCAAGATGGATTTAAAATAAGATTTTGAAACTAAATACAAGAATCTTTCCTGTGAGAAAATATTGTTGGCTACTGAAACATTAGAATCTTAAGTATGTACGACTTTGATTAATTGAATAACCTGATGATTGTACTTTTGCACAATAACATTACTTTTGATAAAATAAATATGTCATTCAACAGTGAGATGGGCAGGATATAACTTTATTAAAATAATAAATGAATAAATATCAATGACATCAGCATATAATAACAGCCTGAATTAATCTATTCTCACTATTAAGCCTCAACTGTTTTCCATTTATCTTAATAAAGCAGGTCAATGGTATCAATATCAAAGACATAAAAGGACTCCTTGATTTCACAAGATATGCTAATAGATAAAAATATTGTCCCATGTATAATAATCCTAGCAAAAGGTATTAATACTATATCTTGGCCAAATTATTTTTTTTTAAAAAGGGAATCAATATAAAAGCAAGACATATTTCAGGAATTTTTACTTTATCTACAGAAAATGACCTTGGAAGAAAACTATAGGGCAATGATTAGAGAAATGTGTGTTAGGGCCCAGAAATGAAGCCATTTAGAAAGTTAAATTAACTATCCCTTAAATCCTGAATTTAAGAGGGATGAAAAGGAAAGCATAGACTAGCTTTCAAGATTCTATTACTGTATCCTATATTATATTTTATTAGTATATTAATAAAGTTCCAGAATCTTTCCTGAAGAGTTTTTTACCCAACCTACATCAAAAGCTCACATTGCCATATAAAAGGAGTCTTCTGCATTGAAAAAAAATTACCAATGTGCATTTAAATTTTTCTGAATGTACTATATATCCAGAATGTCATTTAGTAATTTAATATCAAATTCTTGGCAACCTTTTCTAACAACAGATAGTGCAGAATAGATAAGAAAATATATCCCCTGTCATCTATACGGTAGAGTCAATGCCAATATTTTTGTATTGATATTTGCAAGATATTTGGCCAATAACTTGCAATCAGCCTATGAAACCTCAATGATGTATCTCATTAAACAAGGTCTATTTCTCAGCTCAAACCTTTCCATTGTCTATGGAATTTGTCTAGAAATTCTGATTCATATGTAGAATCCTATATATTAGCACCAGAAGTTCCACGCTGCCACAGATCATTTGTTTCACTCTACTGTAATGCTATGGCCTAACAACTGTGGTCAAAGGACTATATCAAGACAACGAGATAAGATTTCTAAAACTAAATAATAGATATGTGCAGTGTTTGGCAAAGACAATATGAATTTGAGAAGAACAGCAGGCAGAGCAGTATTCACGGTGTTAGTTTCACAACTCAGTTCTCTGTCAAAATAATAGTAATAAATATGTTAAAATTTATCATCTTTTCCTACTTCTGCATATTCATAAAAACATTCAGATTTAAAAATAATTTTATTGTATTATGGTTGATCTCTGCAGAATAAGTTAGGCAGAGAAATGATTAGAAAGTGACCAAAGTTACAGATTAATGGAAATATCTGAATTTAATATGAGCTAATTAGTTACAAATTATAGCATTAATGTAACATGCCTTAAAACTCTAATCTTTAAATAAAAAATGCACAACTTTGGTTGGCCTGAGGCCTGCTTTTTTATTTAATTCAGTTTAACTTGTATAAATGTCCATCTCAACAAAGTGACCCTGAATAGCTCCCAAACATTAAAAATAACAACACACATATTGCTGGCAGCTGAAATAGACAATAGATAGTCTTCACAGGCACTGGCATTGTGACATATCCCCCACCCCCCCATGCCTAGGAATACAGTCATATTTTCAAGACCTTATGAAAGACCAACAGGATGGGAACCAATCTAATCTCACATGGGTGGGTGATGTTCTATAGTCCTCACACACTTTGTCAAATGTTATACCCTAGAAGGAAGTAGGACCAAGAGCTCCTGTTCTGGGAGACTAAGGGAGTAAGTCTGACTACAGCTCAGTGGTTTCTCAACATCCCAGCTTCACGAAAAAAATCTTGACAGAAGGGAAAGGGTTTTGTTCTATGTGCCTTTGAGTCAGTGTTCACTCCTGGAAACTGTGGTTTTTTTGGCCAGATTTCATAAGTGGTTTGCCACTGACTACTTCGTAGGGCTGAGAGAGAGTGACTGCCCAAACTTCATCCAGCTGGCTTTATGCCTCAGGCAGGAGAAACTTGTTTCCTGGCTTTTAAGATGGGTGCCTTAATCCAGCAGTTTCCTAACTTTGTCCTTCATTACCCAAAACCACTTATCAGAAAGTTCTTATTTAAATGACCTGTTGTGACTGAGTAACATGTTTGTGTGTCATTAGCCACCACCACCCCCCAAAGCCAAGGGGAAAAAGACTTCAATTTAGGCAATCAGTCCATATCTGCATTAGTTTTGTTCAATTGCTACTATATTCTAGTTGTCCACTGCCAAATCTTAAACCTCTAGAGCAGAGGTCTCCAACCTTAGCAACTTGAAGACTTGTGGAGTTCAACTCCCAGAATTCCTCAGCCAGCAAAGCAAATTCTGAGAGTTGAAGTCCACAAGTCTTCAAGTTGCTAAGGTTGGAGACCTCTGCTCTAGAGTATGTCTCTAGTGCACAATTATTGTTGGTATGCTTTTGCACTGGCTTGCTATTGATTTTTGGACTGTCCACTGAGGCTACCTCTATCTTTTAGCCTGACTTTGTATTGCCTCTGCACTACAACTCATGAACTGTTGCTTGGCTATGCTGGGTATTTGATGGCATCAAGCCCTCAGAAGAAGACATTCCCAAATGAAGGCCAGAGGGAAAGGGAAAAGAACACAAAATATGCAATCCCAAGGCAAAAATAAAACAAAATTTCAGATTGTTTGTTGCAACAAAACATTTTTAGCAATAAATCCAGAACATATGTTGGAAAAGTTACAAAATATCTACAATTATAGGTAGTAGCCAATTATATTTGTGATCAGGCAATGATAGACAACCAACCAGCTTCATGTAGCCCCTGTAATAAACGTCTGATACTCCATTATTCTCATACTATTAAGCTTCACGGTATCACTATACAATGTTTTCCCTTACCACCACTACCACCACTTTCATATTTTCTTATCATTTTTTCACCCGCATACAATGTGCCTCCAACGAACAATTTAATCTAGAAAAGGAAAGTTTTGTTTTTTTTTTAATCTGTTCATTCCTGGCCTAAAATTTCCCAGCTTTCCAGTATACACCAACATCGTTTTTCCTAAAACAAAGTGCTGTAAAATGTGGTTCTTAAGAAAAATAGCAACTGTTGCTCATGTGGCAGGGAACATAGCATTTCAAAAGAACAAAATATTTCAAAACAGCAGAATTATTTTCAAAAAACCTTTTTTCAAAACAAGTATTTAAAAACCATGTTTTATATCCTGTTCACTTTTTTCTCACTCTTACTGAAAACATATGTCAATGTTTCTTTTTCCTCATACAAGGTAGTCAAAAGCAGAGAGAGAAAGAGAGAAAGAAAATGTATAAGAGGGTCCAAGACCATATTTCATCAACTGTTAGTCCAAAACTACCCAATCTCTAGTGTGAGCTTGTGTATCTTCTGAAGAGGTAGCAAACACAAAGAATCTCAATACAGACTTACAGTATTTGTAAATCCTAGTCCTGTTCATTTCAATGCCAAGAGTGGTATGTATACCTGATATACAATACATGATAGGACTAATAAGTATCATTAAATAGTGCTGTAAAGAAACTTATAAACTGTAATCAATGCTATCATCTTCTCACAAACATTAAATTCCTTCCAATGATTAATCTGATTTTTTTTTAAATTTCAGCCTGATGATCTCAATTTCAGTGGAGAACAGAACCACTGGTTTTTGCATATGGCGATTTTTAGATATAAACCAATACCATACCTCCTTAGTCTTTTCTTATGCAAGTTAAACACGCCTAATTCCTTTAAATGTCCCTCACAGGGCTTGGTTTCCAGATTCAGTGGTACCTCGGTACTTACTGTTAAATAGTTCCAGGAGGCGCAGCAAGTACTGAAAACCATGAGTACCAAAAAAATTTTTCTCATAAGGAATAATGTATTAGTCACAAGGCAAATGACACTGACACTGCAAGTTCTAGCTTGCACATTACAATTGCTGGGACAAAATTTTCGCATTAAAATGCATTGAAGTACCAAATTCAACGAGTTTCAAAGCAGTCGAGTACTGAGGTACCATGGTACTTTTTATCCTGATAGATGTTCTCTGAACCTACTCCAGCTTATCTATGTCCTTTGAAAGCACACAGAGAAAAATTGGATGGCGCACCACCCCAAGTGCAGTGCAGCCAGCACAGAATACAGTGGAGCTGTTCATACGTCTTGTAATCACAAAGCCATTAAAGATTCTGTTAATGCAGTTCAAGAGTACATTGATCTTTATAGTCACTGCATCATGTTTGCTCATAGTCAGGTGGTAAGTTCATTCGTACTTCTAGATTCTTCACCCACACTTTTTTCCCTATACAGATGCAGCAGGCCTTTATACACCTCATAAGTGACCATTATTGTGTTGGGTGCATTCAAACTTGCTAAGTCATTCTGAATACAGGTATTGTCTTCCAAGGTACTTGCCCATCCCCAACTTAATATCAGTGGCAAGACAGATAACCATCCATTTTATTTCATTCTCTAACTTATTTATATAGATGCTGAACAAAATTGGGCTGAGCACAGAGCCTCAACTTGAAATTTCTCTCTAGGACAATTCAGGAGCGACTGTTTTACTCGCTGCAAGCCCAGCAAATTGCAGTACTGTGCAGTCACATTTTTTCATCTTCCTCACATGACAGACCTTGTCAAACACTTTACTGAATTCAAAGCACTCAGCATCCACAGCAGTCCCTTGAATGCTTGGTCTATCATGCCAGTCCCAATGCCATTAAAAGAGATAAGGGTTAGCTTGATACAATTTGTTCTCATCAAACTCACACTGCGTTGGTAATAGCAGCATTCTTTTCCAAGTGTTTGGGTCATGTTGCTTGATAAGTCTATTTTTGTACCTTGCCCAACAGAGATATTAAACTAAGTAGACAGCAGATTCCCAGGTATTTTGTCTTCATAATTTTTTAATAATGGGACTAAGTTTGCTCTTCATCAATTTGTACTCTAGGTACAAGCACTGATATGCCAAACTGATTCAGTGAAGCCCTGACATAATTCAGCGAAGCCCTGACATAATTTCCAAGCTGAGTTTCAAAGTTCAGTATTATCTTAGGAAAGATTATTTCAGCTCTGAGTTGAAAGGCTTCGCCAGAGTCTACTTTGCTTTCAGCAGCAAACATTTATGTAAATCAGTTTGTTGCTCATTCTCTCCCCCCCCCAATAATTTATTAAAGAACTCCTACCCATCCAAGGAATTTTTTTTTACTTCCAAGGGTTCAACAGAAGCAACCAGAAAATATAGTTAGTCCTCGACTTACAACAGTTCATGCAGTGACCATTCAAAGTTACATCTCTGAAAAAAGTGACCAATGACTCTTTCTCACACTTATGAGCATTGCAGCATCCCATGGTCACGTGATTAAAATTCACATGCTTGGCAACTGACTCATATTTATTATAGTTGCAGAGTCCTGGGGTCATGTGATCACCTTTTGCAACTTCCTGACAAGCAAAGTCAATGGGGAAGCCAGATTCATTTAATAACCGTGTTAATTTAACAACCGCAATGATTCACTTAACAACTGTGACAAGAAAGGTCATAAAATGGGGCAAAACTCTCTTAACAAATGTCTCACTTAGCAACAGAAATTTTAGGCTCAATTATGGTTGTAAGTCGAGGACTACCTGTATCGCCATAGCTGAGCGCATCTCTTGTGGGGAGGCAGACTGTAACAGCAAATGGAACTCTGTGTGGACAAACAATGGCATTAGCTCCATTCTGATCTCAAAACAATTTCCTGGGCTCAGAATTCTTTAAGAGTACATGAAGTTGCACCAAAGTCTGGAGGATAGAAGTTGGGAGTTCAGCAAAATATGAAGTCTGCTCTCCCTTAATTTATACTTACTTTCACCACAGGAGGGCACATTTCTCCTATCTTAACCCCAGCATGAATATGCACATTTGTTTGTTGCAGGACTCATTCCATACAGTATATTATTATGTACTTCCAAACCTTTAAATAATATTAAACATAAGACAAATAAAAACATTATCTTCCATGAAATTTTATAATTCATTTCATTTTTCCCCTTTTGGCATAAACTTACTCTCCAATAATTGAGGACAAAATAAAATCTAGAAAATGCATGAGTGGCATGAAATTGAATATTATTGCTTGAAATCCTTTCGCCCGGCACCCCTCCATCTGCTTCAGCCCCAGTCCTACTGGCATCAATAATGTCAATAGTTTTGTAACAGTATTCTTCGTAGCTTTAAAGCCAATAGCTGCACTTGAGGCAAATTTCTGGAGTTTCAAGAGATTTATTTTTTTTAAATACTTCAATTTTTAAACTAGAACCACATCAATAAAAAAGCCATTTTTTAATTTGAACTGAATGTTTAATGGCATTCCCTTAGGAATGCACCATGGCTTCTCTCAGAAAACAAAACACAACAATCAAACATTCAAATCACTGCCAAGTCTAGTTTCTAAATTGTGTGCACATTATATTAATGGGTCAGCATAACACCACTTACATTTTTACTAAGAGAAAAAAAAAAGCAGAGTTATTTCCATCCTTGTCCCCTTCCCCCCACTTCACGAGTAGATGGTTTGTAAATGTATTTTGATGGAATCAAACTTGATAGTCCACTTTCTGGTATTGTTTCACAAGAGGAAATAGTTATTCTTCACACAAGGATCTAGATCAGGTTGCTATTGGCTATGGGAACCATACTCTATGTCTTGTGAAGAAACTGCCATTTCTAATTTTGGCTATAACTGTAACTATAACTGTAACTGCTAGCTCCGTAGCCCAAACTGGAAACTCCCAACTTTCCTAACAATTCCCATGAAAGTTAACAGTGACTCTTCCTATCATTGGCTATGACTGGACAGGTTCCAAAAGAAAGACATGGGGTCCCTGGATTCTTTTTGCAGGCATATAGAAACAATAATTCCATACTTTGTTGTTGTCATGTTGAGAAGTTGCAGTTGTCAGTCTGCCAAGTAAAGGCATGACACCAATCTTCAAATGTCCTTCTCAAAGTGAATGATAGGAACAAGTTCCAAAAGAGCACTCCACACTTGGGCCGATATTTTATTTAGTCCAGCATCCTGCTTCTCACTAAGCTCATCCAAATTCCAGTAGAAATCCATAATCTGGATATGAAACCACTGTTAGGTGAAAACCTCACACTTCTCCTGCATTGCACAAACTGCTGGCCCCATCCCATTGTCTCTTTCCCTGACAGCCCCAGAAAGTGCCCTTCAGAAGATGAGATTGTCAAAACCTGCTACATTGGCCTCCACTTCCTCCTATCTCCCCTGTGCACCTGGCCAAGGGAACTGCTGGCCTATAGTGAGGCCTCTGAGAGGCCTATATATAGAGGCATCATGAGATGTTGTGAAGGACCAGCAGCTGATTTAATCGCACACCCTTTGTCAGAAGTAAGAGAAACAAAACAGCAAATGTTGGCACGGATGGGACAGGCAGTGGCATGGGGCAGTGAAAGAGTGGAGATAGTGGGAAAATAGGTGAAGGAGTTGTATTCTCTGGTCAGAGATGTGGGCAGGATGTGGACCCAAAATTTTGATCACCTGACAACGGGTAGACTACTGGCATTAGTTATACCTTTGAGGATTGATCGTAACTGCCATTCATTCAGCACCATTGTAACTTCAAATGGTTGCTGAACAAATGGTCACTAAGCAAGGGCTTTCTGTAATTCAGTATATAACCTTATGCAAATATGATCTTAACAGAAGCTGAACAATCAAGTTTGAGGAATAAAGGATATGTAGAGGTATTCTAAAAATAATTCTTTTATCAATAGCCAGCTTGTAATTTACTTCAATACAGAGAAATGCTAACTTCAGTTTATTCCTTTAAATTGAACAATAAACACTACTTAAATTTAAAATCCGTATGTTGATCCAAATCTCCCCACATTCCACTAAGTTATGTCGCTAAAATAAACAGAAGAGTTCCAAATCAAGAAGTCAGGAAAATATTTGATACAATAGAGTTGGCAATAATAGCAGGATCTTTGTACAGCAGGAAAATATTCTTACTGTTTCTTAAGAAACATCCAAACAACTTGCCAGTTCCTGACAGTCCCGCTCCAGTTTTTTTTTTACTGAAGACCCAACCTTAAATACGACATCTTATAATGAGGTCTGCTGCAATAGTAAGAAGAATTCAGAAAAAAATGAAAAATACTTCAAGAACAATGATGGTGATTAAGGGTCTAGAAATAGTCATATGAAAAGAGATTTATAAAACCTGAATTCTTTTTACATCAACAGTGTCCAAATAGAATACAATATTCAAGACTGGGTCAAACTAAAGTAGAATGAAACCCTTATTTCTTTGATTTGTAAACCATTTCTCTTCACAATTGCACTTGCCTTTTTTGCAGCCATATCATATTTCAATTTACAATTGGTAAGTGAAAACAACAAAAACTAGAAAAAGCATGAATGGCATGAAGTGGGATTCAATATGATTTTTTTACTTAATTACTATTCCAACATTATTATTTTCATAAAAATTATTACCAAATCAGGCAGCCTTCATCCTATATGTTGGTATTTGAGTTTTGTTTCCTAAATGAAAACTTTGCATCTATCACTATTAAATTTCATGTTACTTTTTTCTGTCCATTCTCTAATATAATAGTATTTATTTTTTAATTTATGTCTTTTAGGGATCTTAGTATTTGTTAAGAATATAAGTCACCTAACAGGTATTTGTGTTAGAAATATATAAACCAGGATAAACATTTTAGTATTATGACTTTAAGAGATTTCAAAAACTGCAATTGGGTGTGGTTTTTCAAACTGACATAAGATGGAGCTTATGTTAATCTTGGTTATGTAGTAACCTTTAGGGGAGATAACTGTATAATAGAGAAAGAGGGTAAAAGTGTTACCGCTATTCTAGAGAATGATTTATATGTGATACATGATGATCAGTTGAAGATGGCTAACTCAGTTTATAACAATGTTAAGCCACAT